>VZTD01006068.1:4517648-4595104 GCA_013397725.1 Rhagologus leucostigma
CCAGCCGGGACTCGGCGGTGCCGCGTGTCTGTCGGCAGCCTGTTCGGAAACACGGGAATCACTGCGGCCGGAGACGGGCGCGACGCTCCGCGCGCTGACACGGTGGCAGGTGGGGTGGGTCTTTCGGGGTTATTCCGCCGGTTTTTCCTTTTGCCTTTGAAATGGATTGGAAATGCCGATCGGGGGGTGCACACGCAAGTTGCCCGTAAGAGCCACTAATGATGCAATGTTGTTTTGCAGCCACTATGCGGATATTGATCCAGAAAACCAAAATTTCTTGCTCGACTCCAACCTTGGAAAGAAGAAATATGAAACTCAGTATGTAAGTACCCAGCAATGACGTTCCAAATAAACAAACGAACAAAAACATACTGCTAAATTTATTTTTGTTTTAATTCTGAGATGAGTAATAACTTTCTGTTAATCATTACCTATCTCCCTTTCCTCAGCATCCGGGTACTACTTCCTTCGGAATGTCAGTATTTAATCTGAGCAATGCTATTGTGGGTAGTGGCATCCTTGGTCTTTCTTTTGCCATGGCTAACACTGGAATTGCTCTTTTTGTGTAAGTATCTTTTGGTTCATCAAAATAAACCCCATCATTCTGGTGTGTAATCCATAATGGAAAAATACTTGGTGTAAGAATAGGACCCCTAGAAAATATCCAGTCATTTTCATAGGTGCAGAATTGCATTTTAGGATTTATGCCTTGTTTTAAATTTAGAGATTGTGATACCTTCAGAAGAACCTGCAAAAATTAAACAGGTTCACTGCAAGTTCTGCAACCCTCAAAACATTTTACAGTGAATTTTATTTGACTTAGCTGTAGTTTCTCCATGAATAACTGATAGACTTCCCCTGAAAGTGCCATTATCCAAGTCCCAGTCAGGGGTGTGGTCTCACTTTCCTTAGCTGACATCATTGTGCCTACAGAGTTACAATGTACTTAACCAATAAAGTAGAACTTTTTTTTTTTAAAGTAGACCTATTGCTGTGCTTTCTCTCAATTCAGAAAACTGGTTTCAGTTACACCTACAAAAATTTCTGTCTGCCTGCGAGGGAGAGATGTGGAATAACCAGCATATCTTTATTGACATGTCTACAGTGGCAAAAGCTTTGAGGTGTAGGACAGAACTACAGTAATGTAATTGGAAATGACATAAGGAAACAGTTATGGACAGTGCTTTTAAATGTCTTGGGCAAGTACATTTTTCATGTATTGGAGGCAGTTCAGCTCACACAACGTGTAGTAGCAGTGACTTGACTGGAAATGAGTATCCACGGATATGTTTAAAGGAACTTTGTGTTTTTATCCTGGAAATAGATGAATGTGCTGAATGTTCAAGAACATATGAAGAGCAATGTTTAGTTCAAAAATTCCCTGACTCTGCTGCCAGATTTCCAGAAAGTAGGTCACATTTACTTCCAGATGTTCCACAGTGTATCGTGTGGTGCTCAAGTTTCCTGAGGAAACGCCCAATGTGTAAAGTTCTGACCTGAAGGATTTTAAGTGTATGGTGACTTGTTAATCTTTTACTAAGATTTTCACTTGCTTAGATGATGCTAAACTGAATGAACGACTTAGCGTGAATCTAGAAGAGATACTTCATCTCTCTATACATCAGTTTCATGCTCTAAAGGTGTTCTGCAGCACATGTGAGATAATCAATGTAATGCACATTAGAATGCCTCTGAGCAGAGGGAAAAAGAATTTAGGGTTAGCTGTTTGAACAGACTTGGGGGTCATTTTTTCTGAGGAGAAAAATGTTCAAAACTGTCAATTTAATAATTGGGTGCTGAGAGAATTTATTTGCCTTTTATTTCCAGATACTGCATTCAGATCTATTTGCATTAGTGCTGTTTCAAAGACAAACTAGCTCGTTACCTTACAAAACTTAGTGTTGATCGTATAGTTCTGAGGCAGGAAAGCAGTTAATCACAGATGATACTGAGGATTTACGATGACACTGAGGGAATTACAGGCATCCTTTAATAACTAGGTTACAGAATCAGATCCAGATGCAGTTGATTAAGGCAGTAAGTTCTTGGAAGACTGTGGAGTCACTTGTGTAAGTGCTGTGACTTGTCACTCGTGTCAGCACTAAATAAATGAATAGAATGGTCTGGAAGCCAGAAACAGAGTGAGCTTCAAGATGAGTTTGCTAACTGATCTTGTCAACACTGTAGGCAGCCATTCCAGGTTACGACTGAGAGGTCCAAGGTCTGTGCTGTTCTTGAGTAGTGTAACCCTGGCACACCTCAGCTGTGCTGTTTCTAGTTGATGGCTGAGTCAAATCCTAGTTAATCTGTACCTGTCAGAAATAGAGAGGTTTATTTGTGTGCATGTGTTAGTGTTGAATTGGCACAGTAACATAAGTTTCATAGACAGATGTGTGACGCTTCTCAGATCTTCTCATTTCCAGTTCTTTGTGCTGCATTTACTAACTTCACCATTAAAAATGACACAAAAGGAAATGTACTCTGGGAAATGAAGTTTGCCCTTTTTAAGCCATTTTTGATATGCTGATTCGCAGGTTTCCTATAAAGCAAAATGCTTGTATTGGTGTATAAGAAAGACCAGGGGTTTTTTTTTAATGCATTGTAATTTTCCACTGTGTTCTCCAGCAGCCGAGAAGTCCCCCCTAGCGTGCCACTCCAGGAAGTGCATTTGTTGTGGGAGAGATTTGTTGTTGAGAGATCCGAATTTTAGGTGATGCAAATGTGCTTCTGGAAATAATGTGCATTGCCTGTAAAAGCTGTGGGGAAGATAAACAAGCCACTAGCGATTCCCATGTAAGCACATCTGAAGAGTTAACTTTTGAGGAAATAATTTTTTTTTTAATGACAATAGATGTGTATTTCCATTTGAAAACACAGCTCTCAATGAGTCTGAATTTTCAGTCAATTCTTTAAGGCTTTTGCAGTTTCATCCTTACATAAAAAAAGGACATAACACAGGTTTAAGATGAAAAGCTGATTCCTTTTAAGACCAAGAGATAATCTTCACTTCAGCTGTAGTTAGCCTCAACTGTATGTTCAGTAGGTGCATGACACACTGTTGAACAGGGATAGGAAGACAGAAGAGATACAATTTCTTACAAGGATGCAAACCTCCCCCCCAACCGCACACATTCCCACTGATACTTCGTTATTTATATCAAATATAGTCAATTACAATAGCGTGACACTTGGTGATGCTTATGCCACTTTAGACTGAATAGAATCATTGTTCAAACCTACATTAGAATTTCTCGTATGCCTCAGAAATGCAATTTACTGTAAAATCCTTTCTACACACGGCATTAATTGGGTTTTCAGAACGCTTTTAACTGATCTTAGAGTCTACATTTTTTCCATATATATTTTAATATGGATGTTTATGTTTGATACATCTTTATTTAATAGGATTACAATAAGTCATTTATGGCTATTACAAATTTGCGTGTTTTTCTCTCTTTAGGATACTCCTGCTGTTTGTCTCAATATTTTCTTTGTATTCAGTGCATCTTCTTTTGAAGACTGCCAATGAAGGAGGTATGGAAAATTATTATTTTACAAATATGTAGTATTTGTTTCTTATGGTATCTTTGTGAAATACACCCTTCAATGCGACATTCTGTTTTCTTTTAGGATCTTTATTGTATGAACAGTTGGGAATGAAGGCTTTTGGTATGGCTGGAAAACTTGCTGCTTCTGGATCAATTACTATGCAGAACATTGGAGGTGAGGACAAGATCTTAAAATGTCTGTACTGTCAGTAGTAATTGTTCCCTGCTTATTCTTGGAGACTTATTTGTCACACAACATGTGTTCATTAACTGCTTGTGTTCAAGTGAGGTTATGAAACATGTTATGTGATTCTTGCATCGTGTGGCATATTCTATATTTGTAATGATCTATGATGTTATTCACCTACAGCTATGTCAAGCTACCTCTTCATAGTGAAATATGAGTTACCATTGGTCATCAAGACATTTATGAACATCGAAGAGACCACAGGGTAGGTGTTAGAACTCCTCATCAGAGAAACTATTAGGAGAAACAAATACGGAGACTGTATATATTTTTAAATGAAGACCACGTTCGGTACATCGTAGGGTAGCTCCTTATTCAGACAGAGATACAGTAAGTTTTCCCTTCCCCTGAGTGCTTCACTTCATTTAGATCCAGCCTGACCTGGGAAAAGGGTAGAAAAATAAAGGTATCGCATCATATTGCAGAAAGTTGTTCTGTAAAGAACGTCAGGTAAGTGTTAATGTATGTACCAGTTGGTACATACGCTCAATAAGGAAAGATAAATGTCATTATGGTTGGTTTTTTGGTTTTGGTTTTTTGTTTATTTTCTTACTGCATTCAAACTGGTTTGGTCTGATTAATTTGGTTTTCTAGAATTAATAATGTGGGAAGTGATTAAATACAAGACTAAGGTGCAGTTATGCAATGACTGTCTTAAGGAACAGTTCTCAAAAAGATACAGAGACTAAACATTGACCTAAACTGCAGTTTATATGCCCAAGAGTAGAGTGGTAGATGCCTTGCCATCTAGTCCTGGAGACGCCTTGACTCCAGAGTGGCTTTCCTGCTTGGCTTTAAAAAGAGGTGCCTTGAGTAGGATTCATTTTATCTAACCATACCCTCTGAAAGTTAGATTTTGAGTTCATCATTACACTGGTCTTAGTATGATCAGTGGAGAAGGGTGGTCCTCTGTAGTGATCAGTTCAGTGCACCTGACTTAGACACATTTTGTGCATCTCCAAAGAACAGTTGATCATATCGCTCTGTATTGAGAGGGTGTGTAAAAACAAGATGCCTGAGTTCAGATGGATAGAGTTAAGTGCTATAAATCTCACTCTTCAGAGTTGTACTTCTGTGCCTTGTCCTGAAGTGTCCCAGTCTTGAGAGGGCTGAGCAGCTCAAGACTCCAACTTACACCTAAGCCTGAGTTCAGAAGGTAGGCATTTTTCTGCCGTGTTCCCCAAGGGGTTCAAGCCATTTGGTGATGTTCATACAGCTTGCTGATAGATATTGTCATGACAACAGTGCTAGCCATATTTTTTTCTCTTTTTTTTTCTTTTTTTTTTTTTTATGTACTCAAATACTGCACCTACCCTATTTACTTAGTAGTGTTATGTTTACAAATTCTTTTCTGGGAAGGTTCATTTCTCTCCTTTGGCTGAATTCAAGTCCATATTTTTCAATTCTTAAGAGAGCCCCTGGAGTAGTCAGTATTTAGAAGGGGGCTCGGAGGCAAATATTTTTAACTGTCCCATCTTCAGTAAAGAATTCAAAATTGGTTTCAGTTCAAGAGGGAAAGTTAAAGTCTGTGAATCTCACTGGATACAGCTGCTGCTCTGCAAATCTGGCAGAGAAAATTAAGAAATTGAGATCCGTATCTTAAATGTTTTCTTGTTGGCTAGCACTAGGTAGCTGTACACTGATTTAAAGTAAATATTTTCTCAGTGCTCTGGCAATTGTGAACGCCATTTAACTGAATCTCTCCATGCATTGCTTAGGGGAGTCTGGGTGGCTACCATTGGCATGGATTCCGCTCTGGCAGCCTGGGGCCTAAAATGTAAGCACTTACCTGTTTAAGTGTCCCAAAATAATGCTTACTATAAAAGAGCTTCTGGAATTCTGAGACAATATTACAAATACTAGCTCCATCATTAAAATTTGTTTAGCAACTTCTAAAGTACTTGGCTATATTTTAAAACTGCACAATCCCGTTCTTTACTCTTCAGCACGGAAAAGCTTTGAAGTCCTTGATCTGAAAGTCCTGATGGCCTCTCTATGGTATGCACAATAGCAGTGCATGTTCTTGTGATTGTATCAACTGCAAGGAGTTTCTGTGTTGTGATTTCTTTTAAATTTGCCACTAGTCTACTATATTTTAAAAAAAGACAACAAAAGGTGTATGGTGTTAATGTCCTATACATCTGAAGTTTTTAAAATACTCCTTCTTTACATCTAGTTATCCCAGGTAAAACTGAGGAAAGAGAAGATTACATTGTTTTTGCATTTACTATATAAATCCAGAGCAAGTCTGTTAATAATTCCGTATTTCCACTACCATATAAAGGGCTGTAACTTGGCAACTGAGTTTGCATATACTAATTTCCAGTTAAATTATTAATATTTTTGTTTACCTAAATAGTATACAGTCCATTTTAAAATAAATACTGTTAAATGATATCATACGAGGATGTAAAGTATTAATACTTGGGAATAAATCTTTAATGTTACTTCAATTGCTTAAAGCATATAGGATGATCCTGTAGGACTTTGTTTTTATGTATTTCAAAAAAGATGTTAATCTTCTAATGCTCAAAAATGTTTTGTGAAAAAACAGCTGCTGCTTCTTACAGAATAAATGGCAAAAATGTTTTGAAGGAAAAAGCTTCTGAGGTTCTTACCATGTTTTCCCTACTGAAAGGGACTAAATGTGCCTCCAAGAGACTCCCAGTGCTTGTTGGAGTTTTCTCAGCCAGTGGGCTTGAGCTACTGCCTTACCTTCAGCCCTCACCTGTTTTTCTTTAACTCCCCCAGGGCTCCCAAAAGAATTTTACTTCCCTTAAAAGTGGAAACCCTGCTGGGGCCCTGTAATATTGTAACACATCTGGAGAGTTGGGAACCAGGACTAAAGACAATTACTATTTTTTCCATGATTGATCCCACTTGACTTTTTTCTAGCCAATCATTTACTTTTCTGTCTTCTGACTTCCAGATGCATATTATTTTTATAAAAGGACACTAAAGGAAAGGCACAATGCAGGTTTGGGGTGAGATAAGAAGCTATTGTAGGGTGTTAGGTCCATACAGGAAATTAAATGCTATCCTTTGTGACATCAGATAGTGCATTTTTTTAGGAGGCATATGTTCTAGAAGATAAGCGTGAAGACTAAACTGCAAATGTAACTTTAAATACTTGATTACTTACAAATATTACCTTCTTTTCTACAGAGAATGGTATCTCAATGGTGACTATTTAGTGCTGCTGGTGTCTCTCATCCTCATTCTTCCCCTGTCCCTATTGAAAAATCTAGGTAAGTAGTAGAGAGCAATCAAAATAAAAACCCATTGAAAATACTGTGGGGAAATGGGTTGATGCAATGTTTGAGTCTTGAAATGCTGTGTGAATTAACAGCTGTCTCCAAACTTGCCTATTAGGACTAATTAGCGTTTAATTGCTGTCAGTGTTCTTGAAGAAAAGAATAGAAATCAAGACAAGTATACTAAATTACAGATATGTTTGTGAAAAATGGAAGGACAGCAGATAGGATGACTTTAGAACGAAGCTCAACAGTAACTTCCTGTTTCTGTTCTTATCCCAAAGCTTGACCTATTTTGCTCACTAGTGAAATAATATAGTATTGTTACCAACTATCCTGTAACAGCCTTCAAAGTATGAGGCTGCTATCCCTGGGCAGTATCTTTTCATTTTAGATCCCAAGGAGTAACAGAATATTCATACCAGATGCTTTATCGGAAATGGCTGTAATTCAGTGATACATGTGAATAATTCAGTTAACACGCTATTTATTCAGAGAATCCTGTAGTGGAACCTCAATAACTGAGAGTCTCAATGTGAAGTACTCTCTCAAATTACTATTTTCTAGAAGTTAAGTAAATCAGTAAAAACAGAAGGAAAAAGGCTAAATTATCTGATAGTGCATGCTATTAAAATTAATCCTATAATTATTCTTAATATACAATAAACAATTCTTATAGTTGTTGCTGTGGGGTTTTTTAGTTTGCATCTTTTTCTTGTAAGTTAAAAAGTTTAACGTTACAGACTCACTGTATGTACAGACCCTAATATGTCTTTCAGAACCTTCAGATCTGGGTTGAGATTAGCAGAAAGTCAATGAATAATTAACTTGTTCTGTGTGATGCTAAGGAAATTACAAAAGAGATCACCAACAGAATATATTTTGTCATAATGTTTTGACTTGAGTGGTCTGTCTGTTTATTGTATCTTAGATTTTTTTATCTTTCTTGATCACAGGGTATTTGGGCTATACCAGTGGCTTTTCCTTACTTTGCATGGTTTTCTTTCTGATTGTTGTAAGTATAATCTTGTAAACTTCCAGTGCTTGTAAAACTGCATTTCAAAGTGAAATTAAACACTGTTTCTAAAAATTATCACATCTTGCATTAGTCAAAGTAATAAATGCATGGCTTATTTCTAGGTAATTTGGAAGATGTTTCAGATTCCTTGTCCTATGGACAGTATCATCATGAACGTGACAATAATTAATGCAACAGTGGCACCTTTGGTGGATGAAAATATAACAAGTGATGATATGTGCAAGCCAAAATATTTCATCTTCAATTCACAGGTAACTGACTGACAATCAGATGCTCTGTTGAAAATAACTCAGACTAAGTACATAGCAGATGAATTAGGTCATTTTTCCTTCAAGCAGTTGCCCAGTTTTAAAATTGGGATGTGTTAAGACTTTATGTTCCAGTAGACTTGGGCACTGTTTACCTCATGCAGACTGGGTGTTTCCACATGCCAAATACACAGCAATCTCTGGAGCTTGAGGTGCCTGTTTGATTGGCAAAAAACATCCCTCATTCATTGAGCACAGCATTTCTCAAGCTTTCTCAAGGAACTTAGTGAAGCATTTTAGAAAGTAGATTGCAGAAGATGAAGAAAACTGTAAAAGCATGCAAATAGGATGTTTGACTTGTTTCCAGTCACAAATTCTTGGCTCATGAATGCCCCCAGTTAGAGTGGTCAATCTCCATGTGTAATATGCAATACCAAGTTCAAGATATAACGGCTTAAGCGTGTGGGTTGCAGAACGTGATTTTGAATGCAAATACATTCAGCTCAGCATGGACTTCAGTGCCATTTGAGACTGGTACCTCAGGGCCTGGGTTTAAGAAAATATGAACTAGTTTTAACTTTTTCCAAAGTTTCCATTGTAAAGAATAGCTGGTCTTCATCATAAAGTAAGGTCAAAACTGAAGAATCTACTGATGATTTTTTAAAGTAAATTTCTAATGTCTGTTGAGATACTTAAGAAACATACTTTTTTTTTCCAGACTGTTTATGCTGTCCCAATCCTAACATTTTCTTTTGTCTGCCATCCTGCAATTCTTCCTATTTATGAAGAACTGAAAAGGTAAGTGTTAGATATGTATCTGTAATTTCACTAAATAAACAAATACAGTATGGAACAGTATGTTCTCACTACTAACAATGTTTCTTTTTCTTACAGCCGAAGCCGTAAAAGAATGATGAATGTGTCCTATGTATCTTTTTTTGCCATGTTCCTCATGTATTTACTGGCTGCTCTCTTTGGATACTTGACATTTTATGGTGAATATTGCCTTCTCTGCTTTCTGTTCTATTATTTATGTTCTGCAAACTCACAGTATTTTTTTTAATAGAACAAGCAAGCATTTACTGTGCATTCTAAATATACACTATTAATTGGGCTTTTTTTTAGTACTTCTATAAGTGCACACCCCAAAGGAGATCAGTAGTAGAATTAGGCCCAAGACATAGGATTAAAATTGGATTAAACCAGGTTCCATGCCTCCAAGTCATCCCTGTGTAAAATGGATACATTCTTACAGGAGCTCTTGAGGCTTTCAATTCATATTGGTGTAACTGTAAAATTTGCTTAGAATCTAGAGCAGAAGCACATGTTTAAGAAGTGTCCTGTCAGCTAACTCTAATTACAATACTGTTTTCTTTATAGGAAAAGTCGAACCAGAACTGCTTCACACCTACTCTGCTTATCTGGGTGCTGATGTTCTCCTTCTTATTGTGCGTCTCGCTGTACTTATGGCTGTAACCCTCACTGTACCTGTAGTTATTTTCCCAGTAAGTCTCTTTTTTTTTTTTTTTTGGTGTCTTGCTACCATTTTTTAACACCTGTACTGCTGCAGTCATTTACTGATTAGGCAACTCCTGTTTATTAATTGAAGAATTTTTCTCTTAACTGAAAAAGGAAATTTATTCTAATAAGCTTGATGAATTATGGCTATACCGTTAATTCAGTAAAGATGTAACATTTACTAAGCAGTAGATACAAGTATATTTTGTTAAATTGTTCTCCTGGTATGGTTGTATTGGAGAAATGAAACAGATTGCCCCTTTATAAAAGTACTTATACTGTTGTATTATCAGCTCACAAAAGCCAGCATGTTTTTGTACATACCTTGTGGACATGATCTGACCATTTATGTGTATATTGTTGAGCAGCATCCTTAGATGTTACAAAATTTTCTGGAATTTATTTTTGTGCAAGCCAGATGTTTTTCCTTGTTTTTTTTTCTCCATATTACTTTCACCTTCTACTAAAATCTGAGGCATTCAGGAAAATGATGTTAAAATGCTTTCAGGGGGAAGGTCTAATTCAGGTGACAAATCACTGTCTTCCAAAATGAAGGCTAAACTGTCTTCTTTTCTTTTTTTTTTCCTTTCCCTTCTCCCCCCGCCCCCCCCTTCCAAAGATCCGCAGTTCCATTACCCAGCTGCTGTGGGCAGGGAAGGAGTTCAGTTGGTGGCGTCACTGTTCCATTACCGTTGCTCTTCTGGCATTTACCAATGTGCTCGTTATCTTTGTCCCTACTATTCGAGACATCTTTGGATTCATTGGTAAGCATTTTCTTCTCAGATCAAGTAGTCTTTCACATTTCAGAAAAAGCAGTTCCAGTCTAATTAGAGTATGTTTACCTGTTTATGAATATTTATTTCCATGCTTTTTCTCTACAGGTGCTTCCGCAGCTGCCATGCTGATCTTTATACTTCCTTCTGCCTTTTATATCAAATTAGTGAAGAAGGAGCCAATGAAGTCAGTGCAAAAGATTGGGGTATGTATAGACAAATATGTAACTAAACTTGCTTACTAATTCAAAGCAAAAAATTTAATTATCTTCTTCAAGATTTATAAATTTTGAAGTCCTGGTGAAGTTAGTCAGTGAATTAGCATTTAATGTTATCTTGCATAGTTGGAAGGAGTTGCATAGGAACTCAAAACCAGGGAACTGGCCATCACAAGACTCAGTTTACTTCAGTGACTTCTCTCAGCCACTGGCCCCCAATCTCAACAGTAGCTGGGTCATTCTGTTGCTGCTAAGAACCAGATTTCAACAGAATACCCTAAGAGCTATATTTAAAAAGCCTCAACATCCTTCAAATATTCTTTTAAGACTTATTTGTGTAATTTTCCCCATAATAGCTCATCTCTGCCAATTGTTTGGGTTATCTTGATTGTTCTTGGTGTTCTTACTGGTAATAGACATACTGACTCATAATAAAATCAGACATACTGAGACAGAGTCAAGTTAGCACAGTGGCATAGCATGACTGGTATCAGCAGCTATGGTCACTTCCCTTAGTTGAGGGTGAGGTCTGCTATACTGAAAATAAATGTACTTTTTTGATTTGAGACAGGACCCCAAATATGAGAAAGATACTTAGCTGCTTGTCATTGACTTGATCTCGTGTCTCTTTTACTCTGTCCTCTGTGAGCAATGGCATTTGTGCTATACGGCAGGCATGAATTTATAGGTGTATGTTGTGGTTTACCAACAGTGTCATAGCAGAATCTGAAATACTTCTTCTATGTTTTCTTTTTCAGGCTTCATTCTTCTTTCTAAGTGGTATACTTGTGATGACTGGGTGTATGACACTGATTATTCTAGACTGGACCCAGAATGTTACATCTGATGGCCATTAACTACCCTGGTTTAATCTCTGTAATACTCCACTTCAAATGCCAGTGTTCACTCAGATACCTACTGAGAACAAAAATGTGCTACTCAGCTTCCTTTAAAAGGCAGATTCTTTGTTGATGGTTCTTCTGATTGTAGAATATCTGAACTCTGTCTTTAAGAAACTATTCTGCATGATGGAAGTGGATGTTAACATCAAACCACGTGAGTGTCTGGCTGAAGGAAGTGACAACTTTATTCCATTCCAGAGAATGGACAGAACTATCTGTAGACTTTTATCAAGCCATGTTTGGCTTTCGTCATTGTTACTTGGATATTTTGTTATTTTACTTGAATGTGCCTAATGGAACCATTTGATGTGAGAAAGAACTCTTTAATTTACAGCAAAGTGTTTAAATAACCAATGAGAGAGCGAGAGAAAGAGAGAAACACTATTATTTTTTGTACCAAAAATTCTTATGGACCTCAAAAGCACTATTTTGACTTTAAGAAACATTTTTCTAAAAAGAAGGAAAAAATAACAGAAGAGCTCAGAAAAATATTTAATTAGTGTCCTAAATTAAATTTAGTTTGACTTTCTTGTTCTCTTCACTCGTGTCACCAGTGACAGGACCCAAGGAAAGGGCATGAAGCTAAGTCAGGGTGGGTTTAGGTTGGATATCAGGAAAAGGTTTTTTACCCAGAGGGTGGTTGGGCACTGGAACAGGCTCCCGAGGAAAGTGGTCACAGCACCAAGCCTGACAGAGTTCAAGAAGTGTTTGGACAACACTCTCAGGCACATGGTGTGGTTCTTGGGGTGCCCTGTGCATGGCCAGGAGTTGGACATGGTGATTCTGATGGGTCCCTTCCCACTCAGCATATTTTATGATTCTGTAGAGGCATAATTAGAAGAAATTTTATTTTTAAAATGCTTCTAATGACCAAAACAGAAAATGAATCAATTCAGGTCAAAATTCTCTGATACTACATGCTTCCCATGAAATTCCCGTAGTTTGAATGAGAGTGAAAATAATCCTGAAAATCCTTTGTCAGCCTGTGTAAGTAACTAGAGTTACCAAAAATGGTGTAGAAACACAAATTTTCAAACTTCAAAAAAGCCCACCCTTTAGAAAAGGGTACATTTGAGAAAAGCATAGGTAATCTAAAATTGTAAAGATGGCATTGACATTTCCCTTCTTGAGGTACTCAGTAGTGCAATTGAGTAAAACAGGGTTTGGGGTTTTTGCTTTTTTGTTTGTTTTTTTTTTTTTTCCTGTTGTAGATAGAAACTGAATGGCACTGGAGCATATGATGCCATTAATACAAAACTCCCTCCTCAAGTTCCCCTTATTAATAAGGTCCGTTGTCAGTTGTAACAATGTTTGTTGGGATTTTTTTCTGTCCAATCTATCTTGAAACACTCTGTAGGAAAACAAAAAAGTCCTAATGTAGTCTTCTAGTTGTATAATATTCAAAAGCTGTACAGTATTTCTCAAATTCCTCATCCATTTATTGGATTTTGAATTACTTGACTATTCTGTTTCTGAGTCAAATCCACAAAGTAACCGCACCAATATTTCATGCTTGGTACAAACTCTCTTCACGTCCGCAACTGGGATTCCTTTTCCAATTTATACTGTATAGTAGTATTAAGGATAACCTCATAGGCTGGATAGTCATCTCATACTTGTTTGCTTCAGAAATAGATAAGTTTCTAACAAGCCCTAGCTGATGAAACAGGTGCTGTATGGTTGTGATGAGCTATTTTGTTTCTAGTGCATGTTTACTCTTTCATTCTTGTCCCAGGTTGAAGAGAGGTAACACTTGTATAACAGCGTACTTGGCTTATAAGGGGTTCTAAAACACAGCAATATTGGGTACAAAAGCCTAGATAGAGATCATTAGTGAAATAGTCATGGCAGTGTGGTCAACTGTCTTCATCTGACACGATGTTCTAAAAATCTGATTTACAAAGTCCCACTTGGTCATCGTGTCAGAGAGAACAAGTAAAGGCCTGTAATCCACTGATTAAACAGTGCCTGAGACTTTTTTGCTCTTGTAGAATTAATCAGAAATAAATCTAAACAATAGTCACCACTTGGCAGATAATGTCAAGCTCTGCCCAGCCATGTAAAATCTATGGAAAAACAACTGCAGGTATTTTGTATTGATACTTCTGCATGACTGTAAGTACTGGTCACTAAGACTGTAGTGTAAAACTCTAATGACAAGTTAGATTCCTCTTGTGTTATTTGTATTATTAATTCGGTGGTACTCAACTGGCAATTAATGATCCTGGAGTCAGCACTGACTAATGCTCCGTAGGTACTTCTCTGCCTCAGGTACTGTACATCCATGGCTAACTATCCCATGTTACCTGATCTCCACAGAAGTGCTGAGCAGGTGCCTCCTCAGTACTTTGGCAGCTTTTCTTCTTCCTCCAGAAATGTGCAAAGGTGGAAGAGGATTAAAATGTTGTCTACCTTTGAGCAATTTGTAGCACATAAGGGATGAAGTGCTTCCCTTGCCAGCATTTAAAAAGAGGAAAAAAAGTGAGAAATACCTGCCTTTCTCACAGCAACCGTAAAAGAGGAAGGAGTTGTGAGAAGTTACTACAAAGTCCTTCTTGACAACCAGAAGGGAAGAAGATTTTTGTGATGACACCTCATAGTATATTGTACTTGTCACTAATTCTCTGAATGTAGCAATTTCCAGATTATACATTGTGTGTTATATAATTTGATGACTGACTATCCACCTGCAACAGTTGAGTTCCACTTGGCTGGGTCGATGTCCAACGTGTGATTTCTTTTTTAATTACTGGGTTTTTTCCAAACCTGTCTGTTTAAAGTTACCTACATTACAAACCACCTAAAAGAGCAGCTTCAGTATTAAACCACTGTTCTGTCACCTCAGTTAGACATTACTGTCTTCCATGATATTTCAGTCATAAATGTAACATGTTATTTATAAAACATTAATCCATTAAAACTAAAACTATTTTTCAATATTTATGATAGTCTATGTACATAAATTGTATGTGTGTATATACTGTAAGTATAATGTATATAATGTAGGTTTGGAGTCCAGGATTTATGTATATATTCCTCTCTCATTACTGATTGTTGCATCATTTCAAGGAGTTGTCCATGTTGTACATCTGTATAACAGCTGTCAAAGGAAAGAGCCTTTTACAACAAAGTGTAATGCTTACAGAGATGAAACAAGTGTGTTACGCCTAAGGTGTGTAAGAAGACACTAAGATTGTATTTATTACAAATGTATATGTTGCAATAAACACAGGAAATCACTTGGGTCCATAGAAAGTGTTGTTCAGGTTCATGTACACTTTGTCTCTAAAATTTACCATGGATGTTACGATTTCCTTAATGCAGCAAGTTAACCACCTCTGCGATCTAACACTCGTTAGGCCGCCAAATTCGGGCATCCTGCGGTACATCAGTGTACATATGTAAATACCCACCTTATTGGTAGAAGCCAGCAGTCTAGCTACGGTTGCTGGCTAGAGTGGTGGCCAGCAACACAGTTTCAATGAAACATTGTATGTTTGTTTTAACTGAAATAAATAAATAGATAATCCTAAGCAATGCTGTGATGTTTTTCTTGGGGGAGGCATTTGGAAGATTTTCTTTAAAGATGATGTTAAAAGTACCTTTAATTTCATGCATATTTAACTTACTGAGCACTTTTCAGGAAAGGGGGGGAAAATGGCATACAACTACATCCACGACTTAGGACACTACAAGGGTAAAGAGAACAAGTCTGGGCATTAAAATGAGAGATTAAATTCTACAAGGAACCTGCATTATATAATTTCTTTTGTGGAAGACAGACGTGGAGAATAGACCCATATAAGTGTAATAAGTGAGTGAGTCTTGCTGAAATCCTATGCCACTTTTCCTTCATTTGAATCTCCAGAAGAGTAACTGCTCATGTAAAAAATTTCAAAACTGGTATGTCTGGTTTGCTTCCATTTTGGAAACTGGGTACATACCAAGTGCAGCATATGTGTTCTTGGTTCTCAGTAAATCTGTGTTAAGTCATAATGAACATCTGTCCCAAATATTCAGAACTGAGTGAGCGACACTGGAGTTGTAACTCAGTGTGTCATGGGTACAGGAAAACACTATACAAAAGGAATATTAAAGAAGGATAGTTAAATGCTCTGAAATTAGGAAATGCCTCAATTAAGGTTGCATTAATTACAAGATCACATAGTATTTTTTTTTCCTGGAATCCTTGCTTAGTAGCTTTTCATTATTTTTTTAAGATGCTTTCTGTGTGTTCACAGTGTTTATGTGTTTGTTCAAAGTCCGAAGCCCATCCTGATGAGAGATGAATGCCTTCATTCCTTTCTAGTTCTCATTTTAATGTCATCTTTGTGAAACACAAATTGCTCATTTTCACTGTGTTGCAGGCCTTTAAGAAGCTCTGGGGATGTGGAGTGTGGAGAGGCAGCACTGTGGCACAGCCATGTATTTGAGTCCACAATTTAATGTCCTCCACTTGCTTATTTTTGTATTTTGGCATTTGCTTACATGTATCTGAAGCGTAACTTCAAACAGGTTTTGCATGATGACCATTCCTGAAACAAGAACCCTAAGCACCACAAGCCAGCCACCACAAGAAAGGGTGCTCATGTCTGGAAAGGCTCATTCTTCTAAGGTGCCTGCCATCACACAGGAACTTTATAGCAGTCTAGAAGCCCTTTCCCTAGAATGCTACTTGACAAGCTGAACAATTAAGATCACCTTTACAATCAGGCAATTCCATCAACTTAAATAATATGAGAAGTACTCTTTTCTACATCTTATTTCTCCCCAGAATGGGAAGATTGCTCATGTTGTAAGATGAACGAGATGCTGCAATGATTTTTAGAACAGGAACTGAAATTACACTGGGATGGTGTCTAAAATCCCATGCCTTGAGTCTCTCTACCTGCCACAAGGTCTTTGCTCCAAAAGAGGGTTAACTTGTCACTTCAAGTTTATTCACAATGCTGAGCTTTGTGAATGTCTTGAGGTCTGTCCAGGAGAGAGATAGCACCTTTACTTTCTTCTAGTTCCCCTGAAATTTGCTTCTTTCTTCCACCCTGGCCTTGCCAAGTCTGTCCTGTCCCAAGGTCATGCCTAGCCATCTCACCCCCAAGTGTTCAGGCAACAGCTGGATTGTATTAGGTCATGTCCTCAGGTCCCCTGTGGCTTAGCTCATATCCCTGTTTGCAGGGTATCACAGCTCCCATTCAGTCTGTGTGCCCAGGTTTCATTTCTGGAGACAATGAGCAGAGCATGGCCAATGTATGCCCAAATTTCAACTCCAAAAGAAACCAAGATGCCATGAGGCAGCCTCCCTTCCTTCAAGGAACGTGGACATGCCATCCCATCTCCAGAGTAGATGTGCTCGGCACCAGTTTCCTTGGCCTTTCTACTTCCAGTCTCTTAAGTGTGACAGTCCAGACCTCACCTGCTTTAACATGCATTTCCTTCTGTCTTCTTGCACAGCTGCTTTTGGCTGTCATAAGGTGACTCTTTGTCAACTCCGTCACTCTTGCTTGCACTCTTGTCCCAGTTTGCCAGGTCCCCTGGAACACGACCTCTTGAAGTTCCTCTTGCAAGCCACCTTCCTTCATGCCACTACCTTCCTGACTGTGTGCCTGCCCCAGCCAGCACAAATCCTTCCACATTTACTTTACCCAGGCACCACTGGAAATACATTCGATTTTTCTAGTCTCTGCCCACCTGGTCTCCTTATGGCCACCACTGTAACTACAAGTCCTATTTTCTTGTTCTCTGGCCACCCCTCCAGCTCTTCAGCAGCCCAGAGAAGGTCACTTCCACACTCCCTTCAGGCAACCCTTGCCCCTCAAGCCTTTGGCTGAGCACAAAACCCTGAGGTAGAGGACAGGGCAGGGGCAACTGTTCCAGGAAATATTATTTATTATTTTACTACGGGAAAACATACTCTTTTCCCTGATTTTATTCTCAAATGGGCTAAATCATTTAGTCTGATTGTTCTTCCACATAGATGCACAAAAACACCACCCTGCTGCAGTTACTCATTATGGAAAATGTCAGGAGAATCATCTGAAGCTAGGTATCATTTGAAAGAACAGAAATATAACTCCAATAAGAGAACAGTCAGGTAATCCCAGTAACAGGTGGCATAACCAGCCATGTCTGAAAATATTATTTAAATTAGAAATAAGGGGTAATTTTTATTTTCATTAACATTTACATACAGAAAAAGGAAAAAAAGTTTTCCAATTGCAGAACATAAATTGGTAGAGTATATATGTTGGATAGGTACTAGCAATAATGTAGAAACTCAGTATGGGTCTTGGAAAGGAAGGGTAGCTTATATAACTAGATTTATCGTGTTCTTTAATAGTCTTCCTCGTCATCTCCAAACAGCTCACATTGCAGCAAAATTAAATGGAGCCAAGTGAGATGCTCTGGGTATTCCCAAATGCTCAAGAGTTATTCAGCTGGGGCTAATGTGGTCAATCACACGTCTACTTTTTGTTAAAATAAATATCAGTTCCTGAACCTCCAGTATTGCTCCTTCCTGCTCACTGCAGCGAGATGATTCAATGCACTGGTGGAATGTACCTTGGGGCTGGAGCCCAGGTGACTACACAGAACAGGCAGACAGACAGACAGGTCTCATGAGAGGTGGCATGAGCCGCCCTCCGGGCACCTCACCCTGCCTGCAGCGCTGTCACCTAGAGGTCCCACTCAAACCCCACTGAGGACTCAGGCAATGAATAAAACTGGCAGCAGTTTTTGCTGTGGGCAGGGCATAGGGAGCATGCCCCAGCACCATGGCTGAGGAAAACACCCAGGAAAATGCTAAGATGCGGATCAAAAAGGCCAGAGCAGAGCCTCAGCTTTGTGGAAATGCGAAAAGCAGCCACAGAGAGCATGAGCAGTTTCCCTCCTTGTCCATCAGAAAACAGTGGCAACCAGGAGACCTTCAGAAGACTGGTTTGAAAATAGCTGCCCCTAAAATATTTGCATTTGTGCTTGCTTTTCTGATGTGACTGGGGAGGCATCCGCTGTGAAGCTGTTGGTCTGTGAGGATTACTGGACTTAAATGAAAAATACATATGAGGGATGTTTTTTTTTTCTGGGAAACAAGTGAGGAAGTTCCCAAGAATACCAGCTGCAAGAAACTGAGCTGTCACAAGAAGCTGCTGAAGTGACCAGGGGCCAGGGCTGGGTGCAGGTATTTCTTGCCAAGGAGCAGTGCCAGGAGCAGCAAGGCTGCTGCATCCTCCGGCCTGCCTGCAGAAATGGAGCTGAAATGTCTTGAGAGCAGAAAAAATTACGAAATCTGCACTAACACGGATTGGTCACTGTCCCGGTTTGAGACACCTCTTAAAGACACAGGAAAGCACAAGATTCATGTCTGGCATAGGGCAGATGATAGGGAATACCGTATCCTACGGTCACCCAAGGACAACCACCCATGGGGACAGTCCATAGCCTGCTGTCATCACCCAGCTCAGAGGGGCTGCATGTTTTCTGCTCGTGCCAGATTTCGGCACCTGCTTTCTTCCCCAAGGTCTCTCTCTCTCACCTTACTGCAAAGATGAAGTTTCCAGGCACAAACAAGGCTTACATTCTTCTAAACAAATTATTAAAACCATGGGTGTCTCAGGAAACATTTTGCAGTAAATGAGTCCTGCTTAATGTAGTGATCATAGCTGGTCTGCATGGACACACTGGGAACAGAGGTACAAGGGCCATTCCAATCTATTTGCACTTAAATGGAAAGACAGTAAAAAGTGAAACGGGGAAGTGAATACAAGTTCCTGTTCCAGTAAACCAGACAAGAGCCAATACTGATTTCCATGCCTGCATTGTTTTTCTCAGTCCTGAAAAGATCCATGACTCTCAAATTCCTCTCACACGTTGTACTATGGAAGCCTGTACTCACTCTAACAGCCACTGCAAGCTGGCTTTTAATCTTCACTTCCTCCATGAGAGCATTCATTTCAGGTATGCTTCATTTCACATCCTGGCTCCTTCAGATCTTATACAGTTAATGTGAACACTGAATTGATTATGAGACCTAAGTGCAGCAGCCTTTTTTTCCCCCCAAGACCCAGCCCTAAGTACTGCAGCCAGTTCATATAAAATACCAAAGGAAATACAGGCCGTGTCACCATTCGGGTCACACTGTATTTCAAAACCAAGTTTGTAATTTAACACAAAACAAATGTTTTTGTTTTCTTGCTGCCGCAGATTTCCACCCATTGTGGTAGGTCAAACGCAGCATTTCACTACTCCTGCATTTAACAGAGCCAGTTTCCATCTTGCGGTGAAATTTCTCAATGCATTTCAACAATCGGTATCTTGGATCAACACACTGCTTATCTCCAAGTCCCAGTGGACAAGTCCTGTGACAGTTATTATGTCTGAGCGTGGCTAACTGCTAGAATATCCAGCTGTCCTCCCCTGCAAATTTTAGTTTGGCAGGGAACATCAGCCTTCTTCTGCATTTTCTAGCAGCAGCTTCACCAAAACCAAACCTCTGAAGTATTTCTTTTCTTGCTTTAATATGGGTAAGAGTTGGAAAGAATCAGACACAATCTTTGTCATCCAGAATCTTTAAAGAACCATGAAATCCTTCCGAAAAAGGCATCGACAACTACTTAGAGTAACTACTTTTATTGCCTTCTTATTTTTATAAATACTGGGTAAATGAAATACATGGAATCCAAAGTACTTTTACAGTTTATTTTGTTTCTGTCTGTTCTGCTGTTATCTGAATCAAGCCACTCATGTGATTCAGACTTTTCCCTGCTGAAGTTACTGGAATGGTGCTTTCCCTGTCTGTGCGCAATGAGTTATTATACATAGTTGAATAACACAGAGATAAACTACAGAAGTTCCTCTGCAGAATCTTTCCTGCTTTAATTTCTCTCACTCTTCTTTAGACTAATGTATTGTAGCTTTCCCTTCCCCTTCCACTACGGACACCTAAGACCACTCACTTTTCTCATTCTCCCAAGGTTTTACAAACTCTTGGCACTTCTTTTCTTCTCACAAATAAATGTCTTTGCTTTCCATTTGCTTTGTAGCTTCCCATATGATCTTTTCATAGACCGAAAAGATGAACAGATTGCCAAGTGGAAGCACACAGGTCCTTTCCACCCAGTCTAACAAACTGACAGCCATGTTTCATGGAAGTATAAAAGAGGAGGAATATTTTAAAGACTCGGTGGTAAAGAAACAGTGAGAAATATTGCAATATCATGGTAGTGACTATGAAGGCCAACTGATGCATTAATGTTACCAAACTATGGATTGCTTTTGGCACTGGAGAGCATAACTGAAAATGTAACTGCACAAAGTTTTTTCTGCATCCTCCTGCTGCAGCTTGGCCATGCTTACCTGCTGCTCTGCACACTGATCTGGCTTGCAAATCCTCAGTTTGTGCTTTTTTTCATTAGTCTGTGTTGTTTTTAGCCAAGAGTCCACTTTCCTGCAGCCTTCCAGGGAGCTGAAGATGTGAGAAGCTGGCAAATGCACGGGCAAAGAGGTGGTCAGGCCACTGAGCTGGCTGCTGCCCAAAAGAGAAAGGTGTCCAAGACAAAATGTCAAGTGTGTGCTAACAAAAGGGCTGCTTGATCATGGTGGTTGAAAGGTGGGAATGAGAGCTGCCAGCAGCCAGTTAGACCGCACAGGAAAAGGAGCCGCCACTGTTGGCCAAGCACCCATCACAGTGGGGTCTGCTGGTCCCTCAGGTCTCCTTCTCACCCTCCCCAGCACGTTCACAAGCAGGTCAGTGTCCCTGAGGGCTCCCACAAGCAGGAGTGAAAATGTAGACAACTGCATTTCTGGAGTTGGCAATGGGAGTCGCTGAAGCCCAAGTCACAGGGGAGGGCCCAAGCCAGAAGACCAGAGAGGCCCAGACAGGAACAGAAAAGGAGAATGATTTCATAATGGTGAAGAAGAGAGAAAGTAGACTCACTGGCAAATGAAAAGGGAGATGAGAAGAAAGCCTGTGCAAAACATCAGAAACCCCAAAGTGATTTCATGGTTATTTGTGTCCTTGCCTTCCCTGAACAAAAAGGGAGAAAGGACTTTGTGGAAATAATCCTGGATAAGGTACGTATAACAGAAAGTGTGAAGAACTGAACATTAGCCAGCAGAGCCTGTAAAGCAGCTCAATTAATAAGTATTCATAATCATTTGGAATTATTTTGAAATCATGTGAAAAAAATAGTGGAGAAAACTGTATGTGTTGACAGTCTCCAAGGGCAACCTGAGTCATTACTTAACTCTCGTTACTTAGTGCCCACAAGGCTATCTTCTATCCCACTGGCACATTAACATAAGCAATAAAATAAATCATTGTAAGCCAGAACCTTTCCTGCTGACTGTGAGCAATTACCAGCATTTATATGCTCAGTGAAATCAAGGAGGCAGCTTGTTGGAGTAGCATGGAGGTCCACATCACCATTTAAACACAGGTTCTTAAGAGTGGGCAACCATCACAAGCCAAAAAGGGATGACTAAGATTTTTCAGACTTTACTTGTTTCTGACTTGTAGACGAAGATACATAAACCTTTTCCTGTCCTGGTTTTCAAGGTGACAATAAGGAAACTAATCCTGCAAAACAGAGAAGTACTGGTTCCCAGCATAGCAAAGTGTCTCAGGGCAGCCAAGGAGTGCTGGGCAGCAACGGCTGGTGCAGCCCCACAACAGCCCTTACAGGCAAACTGCAGGCAGAGCGTTCCAACTTCTCCTAAGCAGCTACAGAGAAAATACATGGGCATGTGTGTGCCTCTCTTCAGAAAAGGATTCTCTCACTTTGTAAAAAGCTTTTATACTGATGAGTTTTGGTGCTGCAAATTTAAAATGTAAAACTTACTCATTCCCTAGGGAAAGAGTGAGCCTGATCCATAGCTTTGAGGGATCCTAGGACTGTTGCTCTATACCAAAACATACCAGTGATGCTGTAGGCTTTTCTACTCATAGTCAACTACAATATTTTGAATCATAAGGATCTTGTAAAAGTTGCAAAGTCATAAACAAGGTTCTGACCTTGAGTTAGAAACTTCACTTCCTGAGAATAATTTTTTAAAAAATGGTAGGAATGATGCAATTTTCCAGGAACCAGACAGGAAGGAAAAGAGAGTAAGTGTGTTTTCTGGCCAGAAGATTGATGGTGATACTCACATTTGAAGGGAGGAATTTGCCCTGACTCACAGGAAATATCTTTGTTCTTGGGGATTTAAAAACAGCCTTTGTGGAACAAAATAGAGGGCCTGAATTATGCCTGTGTTTTGAGGAAGGATAACTTTGCCTATTGAAAAGAATAACAAGGTGAAGAAGTATGTGAATGGAATGCGAGGCCGTTTTCCCTTTTCTTTATAGTTGGCTGCACCAAAGGCAGATGACAGTGGTGAATTATTTTAAAGATCATAGCAACACAGAAATTGCAAGAAGTTTTAGATTTTGAATAATTAATTTGGATCATGTTGCCGTTGCCAAGTTGTTCACTTATCTGGAAGACAAAAAAATGGATAAATTCTTTGCTTGGAAGAGATTTATAGTCTTAACAATGGTGATCTCACATGATATTGGTACTAGCTGTCACACATTTACCTCCACTTTTTTTAAACCAACCACAAAGTTAACACGGATTAATTGAGGCACAAACAGAAAGAGAGCTGCAAATCCCCTCCAAAATCCAGTGAAGGTCTTCACTTATCATCTAACCACATTTTCTACACAGAAGAATGTCTGGGAATTATTAAAACCATCTTCAAACCTGTCAGCATCATTATTACAGTCCTGAGGATGCTTTTATTGTGGGAATGTAAGCAGCTGTACTCCAAGTACAATGATGCTGCTGGAGAAAAAGATCAGCACTTGGTCCAGCCTTGCCTGAACTTAAAGGCAAAGCTGGCCTTCCCTGCCCAGTGCTTGGGGCTCTGGGGATACAAATTAAGTATATGCTTTGAGTAGCTTGAATGGTCTCACTAACTAATGCTTATTTTAAAGTAGTTTTGGACTCAAGCCTGAAACAAGTCTTTTTTTTTTTCCCAAGACCTTCTATAGAGAATTAATTTGGAAACTGAAGAAAGAAACTGGAGCTGAAACTTTGCACTGAAACGAGCAAGCAGCTAGGACATGTGCTGAGAAAGGTGACAGGGAGAATCCCTGCAGCATGAGAAGACCCCAACTCCCAGGTCTGCTGTGGATACCTAAACCTATTACAAACTCTGCTGGATCCTTACCAAAACTGTTCTCATGATATTTTCCAGGCTGAAATACCTGTGTGTGTTTCACAACATCAGATGTGGCACCCATAAGAGAGGGCATGGCGTCAGCATGGCCAGGAAGGCCAAGCATGGCAAAAACAAACTGTGCCTCTGGGATGCATTTTCCAGGCATTTGACCTTTGAACACACCATTTTTTCAGCTTTATGGGCTCTTACAAATATTCCCAGACATTCCTTTAGCTGCACCAGTAAAGGAATTTTTTACAGATGTCCTTTCACAGTAAATCTTTCGAGGAACTTCTCAGCTAATGCACCTGAAGGTGTTTCAGGGAAGACATGGCCACTTTTGGAAGGAGTCTTCTCAGCAGGAGAATTAGGAAGACAAAGATAGCCGACTCAAGGTGGCCGCTGTGTGAATGCTTTGTTTGAAGGCGGGTGCCACCTCGCCGTGTGTGCTCACAGAAGGGCTGTTGAGCAAGAGGGCAGCGGCGATGCTGTGGATGCCGGAACTTCCCCTGGCCCCTCACGCGGGCCAGCAAAGCCACTGTTATCCGCTGGACGAAGTCATATGACAGCACACAGAACAATATTGCTGTGTTTCCTTCCCACTGACTAGTTAGTGACCAACACGTCCAGAAAATTAGGCAAATTCCTGCCTGCTGCTGCTAAGTAGAAAAGTTAGGAAAAAGCAACAATTTCCTTTGAATTCGCTTCTCATTCTCCTCTTGTTACAAATATTTTTTTTCATTCTGCATGTAAGACCTTTTAACATCATTTTCTGTCTGTTAATTTTCCTGTATAGGAAGCACCATCCTGATGAATTGTATTAATCCTTAAAGAGGATCAAATGAAAAAAAGATAAAAATATTCAAATTTGGAGGTTATTAAGATCCTCTTGAGGATGATTTTCTTGTTTTCCATTTCCCGTCAGAATTTGATTTTGCAAATGAAGCTGACATATGCAAACTCTGATCACATCTTGCTATTAGTTTTATATTTAGACTTATGAGCGTGATTCCGATTTAGCTTGGGATTATCAGAATTTCAGCTGCTCATTTCTTTAACACAGAAAACAGTTCTGCAAGGAAAGCACATCTGAGGATAACAGCATGATAGATCAATAAGAGCATTGTATGTCATAACATATTTCTATCAAAGATAAATCACTTCCCACTTGTCTGAAAGATGCATACCTATCTTCTGGAAAAGAAAACACAAGAGACAAAGCTATATATTCAAAAACAAATACGGGGGAAACAGAAATAAACTAAAGACTTTTCAATTTAAATGTCAAAGAAGTAACATTGAAATCTTTCTGTACACTGTAAACAGGACTGTGGAAAAACTGGACTGTGGAAAAACTGCAGTGTAGCAGAGGAACACATATTCTCAGAAAAGTCCATTTTAAAATCATAGGAATCACAATTTAATTTTGTTACTTCTCTCCACAAACTTTTTCACAAGAACAGATTGTCTCCTTCATATGATGTAAAATGAAAGATGAGAATATGCTGTCATATATATCAAAATAAGTTGTACTCAACACATTTTTGTATCAAAAAATGTATCGTTATTGTAGCCAAAAGGCATAAGAAATAAACAAGACAAGTTTTGTAAGTAGGGATTATATCTTTTATTAGATGAACTGGTGTAAAAAAAAAAAATTAGAAATAAAAGAAGCTTGCAAGAACACAAGCTTTTGTACAGAACTGAAATGGAAGCAGCAAACCAAAGTTTGCTATGAAACTAAGTTTCACTGCACATCACTGAGTGCTCCTTTCCCATTCTCACGTCAGGCAAGTGATACATTACTCCTCCCCACACTTCAAGGGATAAATTTATCAAATCTCCTCATTTTGCTGAGCAAGCACCACCTACCTTTTCTGCTGGGTGGCTGAACTTACACACACCCAATTTGGCTTAGAGCAGCTTCCCTCCATTTCTGCCAAGCTTTGATGTTTGCTTCTACATCTTATCTGGAGACAGCCATGTGTGCTCAAAAGTTTGCCTTACTCAGTGTGCAAACCTCTTCTTGCCAGAGTGTGTTAGTGCTCCCCATCTCCATGAATTGTGTCCTGGTTTGTTGCCATCTCTCATGATGTGCTAACACAGAATAATCCAGATGAGTAGAAAACCAAGGGCAAGTTTTACCGCAGCAGCATGACAACAATATAAACACTTCAAGCACTAGCGTCACACATAGCAGAAAATAAACACTTTCACAGCAAGAAATAAATTCTTAGAGAAAATTATAGACTCGCAAATGAAATATGAGTGAATTCTCTATGACAAAGTATTTTTAGACTGCATAAATGCAGGGGGGTGGCGGTCACTTTTGTTAGTAGACGAATATTTTCCAAGAGCAGTTCAACACTAGATCGAAAAGTTATTTTTAAAAGTTTTATTTCATTCTCCAAATGTGCAGTGTGGACTCCAAAACTCTAAGAGAGCACACAAATAAATATCCATACACAAACAGCCCCAGATGGACCACCCAGATTTTGCATATTATCACAAAAATGAGGGAGGGTACAGGGTGTGCTCACTGTCCCTGTGTCCATAGGGCATACTGGGATGAGGTCTGGATCAGCGTATGGGGCAACGCAGGTGAGCTGGCAGTGGGGTCTTTTAATTAGCAAAGAGTTATGCACTGAAGTTACTGAAAAGGGAAAGTTTTGTCTGTCCCTAATTAATGACATCGGTGCTCCACCTTTCTCATTATGTAATGTGACATAATGTTATTTATGATGCAAGTCACCCTAAATAAAGGGAAACAAGGTAAAGAAAAGGGCAGGGAGAAAACCATAAATTTCAATCCACAAATTTCCCAAGCACAAGCTTAAAATGATGAGAAAAAGATCCCTCCATTTTTAGAAGTCCCAATGCAGCACTGTTGTGCACTAAAGCCCTGAAGAAGGCGGCCTTTGGTTGTGTTACCCTCCTTTTCACATTACACAGGTCATCAACTCTGTTGTCGCAACATTTTCAGGCAATTGATTACCTGGTTAGGAAGCACAACTTAATGAGTCATGAGCAGCAATGTTTGTTGTGAGTGGCACATGTTTGTTCAATCCACATGAGAAATTAAATGTTTGTTTAATCCACGTGAGAAATTAAATGAAGAGCATCAGTAGCCTTTTCAAACTAGCTGAATGTCAGAGAAAAGCAAATAATTTTTTATTTGTAATACTATATGTTGGCACCAAACCCTTCTCCTGCCAGAAAACCAAAAGGCAAACAAGGAGCCAGTGAGTGCTTGTGCCCATAGAGGCTGCATGTGTCACCAGCAACAGCTAGCCGTGAAATTGAAAGCAAATATTTGCTCTGCTTAAAAAATGCTCAGACTGTAATAACTGCATAGTGCTGTAAGCTTCAAGAGCTTCTTGATCATTCACGGACGCTGCCTCTCTGCTTGCAGAATATTTACTGAGCACAGGGTGAGGTTCTCAGCAATTGACAGTCACTCCCCTGGTTAAACCCAAAACATTTTCAAACAGAATTATGCACGTGAATCAAGTTCTGATATACCACATTTTTAGTTTCCTGGTTCCCTGTAGTACGGGCTGCTGGTTTTGTTTGTGGCAGTGGGCATGCCCCAAAGTCCAACCCCTCTTTCATTTAAGGTCCTGATCTGGGTTTCTTAAAATCATAATCAAAATCTTGACATTTCCTATGCCAAGCATTAGGTGGCTTGGGGGGAGTTGTGGGACTGGATTTGTCCTGTCTCAACCAAGAAGAGAGGAGAGGAGTTTGTGGCTGAGCTCAGCTACTTTTTTCTGTCACAAATCTGCCACGTGGCATCCAGATTTCCCCAACTCTCAACTTTTCACTAAACTGCAGACTTCAGTGCAAAAAACCAAATAGTGCAAAACCCAAGAAAAACTGCGGAACAGTGCCATTTACCTGGAATGAAGGAATAAACACAGTTTTATAACCCAGAGAGCTGTGTAGCTCCTGTAGGGCCGTGATCGCTGCCGCAGGGAGCTGGAATGGGCTACTGTGCTCCCTCCAGCTCAGCATGTAGAGCATCCTTTCTGCATCTTACCCAAGGTTAGCACCACCAGCCCCTTCCCCTGCGTTACGAGGCAGCCCTCGCCAGGTCTGACAGTGCTGTGCCCCTGCTCTAATCCCAAGCACCCCAGTGCTGCTCCTGCAGTGGCGTGCCCCCACTGAGGCTGCCTGGGTCCCAGGGAAGGTCCCGCTCTGAGGAAAGGAAACAGCAGTGCAGTGGGGACTCTTGAGCACCCAGTCTGGGAAGGGGACATGAAGACGTGGGATTAAAAATCTCCTGTCCAGTCAGGTCCAGTGGGAAGTCAGGTCCCAGACAAGTTTTTGTAGACTACTCTCATGAGGTATAAAGGCTAGCTCAGGCTCCAGAGAAGCAAAGCTGCCTGTGCACCATCTGCCCATTTCTGCCTTTGCAATGGCCCTTCTGTGAACAGATTTGAGCTCAAGACTTGGAATAACGTTGTTCCTAACCTGGATGTGTGCCCCAGCCTGACTGGAAGGAAATGAGATGGCTGTGCAACCACAGCCTAGTAGGGAGGCATGCTCCTCCACAGACTGCTCCTTTCCCCCTGGGCCCTTTTCACTTCTGAGCAATTACTTACATCATTACATCCTGGACTACCCATTATGGACCGAATTGCAGAAAGTGCTTCAGTACAGGGTTTGTTTTATGCATCTCTCTGCCTTCATTGTCTTCAGGAAGCTTCTGGCCAGCCCTAACACTGACTGAGATTGCCTGAGAGGCGACTTCTCACAGCCCCCCTGCACATGCATAGAGGTGTGATGGACTCTGCAAAACCAGCACCACAATTCTTTCTGAAAACAGCAATTTTAGACTACAATCTTCTAGAAAAGCATCCACAACCTGAACCAGTTAGCATTTGTGATGAACATGAATATTTCAGAACGCATTTTCAAAATGCAGTTATGCCTTCCTTTTACATCTGCATTAGGCCACGATGGTAGTACTAAAAACACATTGGGCTTTGTACACTACTAGTCCATAACAATATTTCCAATGTGACTTCAGTACCTGAGTGCACAACATTTACAGGATCAGGCTATGGCTTGCTGCCAAGGCAAGGCTTTAGGAAGACAGCATTTTCAAATGGCCATTTTGGGCTAGGTATACACTTAGCAAACTACAGTCAAGCTCCTGCATGAAGTACTAGTTCTAAACCCATTCTCAGGAATTTTTTTTAATGTATTTATTATAAGAGCTACAGCAGCATCAGCTAATACATAATATACATTACATATCTGTAAATTTTATCTATAAAATAATAATGCAAATTTATATATCCTACATATTGTAATATATCTTCTGCCTTCTGGTTACTCAGAGCTTTATATACCAGGTCTACTGGCAAAGCATGTGTTGCACTCCGATATTCTAAGAACTTTTTCTGCTATCAGTTTCCTCAGGATACATTTTTTTAAACCAACATTTAGACTTTTACATGAGTCTTTGAAATTTTCTTGCACTTCACCTCTGACACAGTCTTGTTAAAATACTACTGTTACCTGTTTTCTTCACCTTCTGACTAAGCAACATGAAACAGATGGTGAAACAGGGGGGACCTGTAGATGAGTGAAAGCAGTGGGAATCAAAAGTACTGAATTCCTTTTCCGGTGTGAAGAGCTTCTGCCAATGTTTGAGTTGTGTATGTTCCACTGATAATGATTATCTTGTCTGCTGTAAGAAGGTACACATTTAGCTGTGTGCATTGCTAAGTGAACAGCATCTTCTGCTAGGAAGAGGCTGCAGGACAAGGCAGGTAGACTTCATTCGGATGTCCAACTTCTGGTCACACCAAGTGTCCCAGATATGACACTAAGGGATGTAAACCTGGACAGGAGAGGGATTTAAGCCCACAGTGTTGAAACACATTTTAGCTGGGCAAATATACAGCTGCTGGAAGACAATAAAACAGATGCTGGTAAGGAGTAGGTTTAGTTTTCCACCCCCAAAGACGTCAGGAGCTGGTATGAAGGCAGTCGTACCTCTGCAGAGGTAAATACCGATAAGTAAGGCAGACGTGAAGTCTTCTCTCTTGCAAGGCTGTGCTTCTGCCATTAATATGACTATCTAGAATTGTACAAAGAGTGAGGAACTGTTCTGGGAAATAAAAGTTGCAGGTGCTGTATCCAGCTGGAGGCTGTGAGCAGTCTTATTTTGTACCGAAAACCTATAGCACCAGGACTTGCATGGAAGACCCTTTCATCCCAAAGAAACGCAACAAAAGGTCTTTTGCTTGTAGCATCCTCTCGAGGACACTAAAGGAAAGGGTATCTAGACTTGAACTAGCTAGTCTTGCTGTAACATTTGATGGGAATTCTAAATAAATCATGTATTCTCCTTTTTTTCCCCAGGTTTTCAGTTTGCAGTGGGACTAATAATACTTGCCCCTTGTAGCAAAATCCTAGGAGATGCTGAGCAGAAAAACACTGTGTAAGTTCAAAGTACTTAATATAATCAATAATTCTACAATATGATAGACTCCACACTTCAATCAAGTGCACTTAAAAAAAAAATTATGTACTCTAAAGATAATTTCCCAAACACTATCCTTGAAATCAGAGGATTCAGAGATAGAGTACTTAACTAGATTGCAGGAATGCATGCCATTTCTAGTCCTGTAATTAGGCAACAGAGCAGATCTAATCACTTCATTACTGTAATGACAGCTGCTACACAAAGTCCAGAACCAGAGAGAGAAATAGGTTACCACAAAGGTACCTCAGAATGTGTTTAAGCATGACTGCTAATAGAGCTGCATACTTTGACATTTTTGTCTGCTATTTGCCTTTTCTCCTCATCTGCAGCTTGAGCTCAATAGCCTGTCTGTGAGGCACAACTGGTGTTGACCAACTCCCTGCTGCACAGGAGGCTCAGGGGAAGCAGCTGCACCAGCAGGACTTGAGACTTCCCTGTCTTGAGCAGATCAGGAAGTTTTGCTACATACATAATATGAAATTCCAGTGTGTTTAATTTTATTAGTTGAATGCTTTTTCTATGGAACTTTACTCCTCCATAAACACATAATTAAAGACATGCACATTTAATAATCACTGAACATGTATGCACAGAGCACTGCCTTGGCCTATAGCACTGCCACAGTCTAGGACTTGTATGGAATATGCAATACCCCAATGGAATAAATTGAATAAATGGATGGAATAGATGGAATAAATTATGCTTTCGCTGATTTAATTTATGTTTAATGAATATTGGATTTGTTTCTGTATTTTACAGAATTGCAAAAGCAAATGTAAATACCAGAAGAAGTATGGGATGGGTCCTGGGTACCACGCAAGGCATCTGCCTGGTCTTACAGATGTGTTAAAAACATCAGATTTTAAATAAACTGACTATTTCTGTCAGATTTCAGCCACACTTCCTGAAATGCCCTCAGGCATGTCAATAGCTTTATTTTAGTTTATTCTTTTAAAAAATATTGGCCATCAAGATGTTCTTAATGGACTTCATTTTAACCTAGTACTCTACTCCCTGAGCCTGAATTTCTTGTGTGTAAATCTAAGCTTTATTTGTTGTTCGTTTACTGTGGTGATTTAAAGAATTCATCATTTTTCCACCATCCTGAAAATCTTATGTAATCTTATTAGATGGGAATTGTCAAAAAAAATTCATTTCTTTTTTCCAAATTCTCCCATTTCATGATGTTTCACGATACCATGATGTCAGCAGAACACATTACAGGATTACACCAAGATCAGTATGTACAACCTGGCTACTTACAGGTCAGCATCTAATTTCACACATAGTCAGGGAAATAAGCACTCTGGTTTCTAAAGATACTGAGTTCCCTCAACTCCCATGGATTTAAGCAGCAGTGAGATATGCTCAACAACTTCAAAAGCTTTTAATTAATGTTATGGATTTTGATACATAATATTTGGCATCTAAATTCTGAATTAAGTTTTCTTTTTTTTTCTTTCATCTATCTATCTATCTATCTATCTATCTATCTATCTATCTATCTATCTATCTGTCTATCTTTTAATCTATCTTCTTTAACAGAGGAGAATTCAATTACTGGGCTCTGCACTAGCGGGCCAGTCCTAAATTTAATAAATTATCTTTAGTATAATTTAATACAATACATAAGTAAGTATTTTTAGTATAATTTAATTCACAACAGTTATCAATTATCTCATGTTTCTAGACACATCCCATTCTCAACAGCTATGCCTTATATGCTGAGACTAGGAGCTGCAATTTGCCAGGACAATTTCTGACAATATAACACCACAGGTATTATCCCTCAAAATGCTAAGCAAGCCCTCGAAGTTACTCTATACAAATGGAATGGCAAAAATCATCCTTCTCTGGGGAATAGAAGAGAAGATCTCATCTTTATGCTGTAACACTTGGCATCCTGGTCACCACAAAGTCTGAACTTACTCATTTCAAAAAGATCAAAGTTTTATGGTCCACTCAGACCGTATAAACTGGTCTATAGTGCTATAAATTGATGTCAAGAAGCAACGCCTTAAAGGCAAGTAAATAAAAGAGCAGTTTGTTACACCTACTTTTAAAGTGTGTTTAAATGAAACTTTTACTATCACTGCAGGAATCTATCATATTTGTAAATCTCTTTTGTTTTAGCCACTGCTATTTCCTTAGCCTCATGCAAGAAGTTTGAGAACTTTGTATCACAGTAAAACACTTGTTCTGACCAAAGAGAAGAGTTAGAGCAGATGATCAGGAGTTAAGGAGAAAAAGCACAGCTACCTGGTTCGTTGCATGAATTCCTGAATCTAAAGAGGAAGAGCAGAGGACAACTCCTATTAAACCAGGATTACTCATAATCACTCATATACCATACTTTGGCCAGGAAACGAACGAGTGATAACATCTCATGGTCACAGCTTTTCAGACATGCATGCAAGATTTCGCAGCCCTGGAAAACTGATTGTCTCAACATGCAGAGTTGGAGGCGGCTGAACACATGTTTAAACACAGTTGATGCTATCAGTGTTCACGAAATCTGTGACAAGTGTGGGCAGTTCTTTTCAGAGTATCACGCAAGACCAGTCATGTACAGATCGTACATTATGCATCGTAGTCGATGATGTTCTCCCTTGCTCAGCTGCTAGGCAAAATATCCTCCTCTTCTAGTATCACAGACTCAGCATCGGGACCCTGCTAGCACCAGAAGGCTTTTAACATGTTGATAGATATCCAAGAAACCTTTATTTTTGTTTGCTAGCAAATCCTGGCATGGCAGACTAGAGAATCCACAGATATTTGTTGAAACATTTACTTTATTTCCAAGAAGAAATTTGTACTGTGCAGTCCGGTAGCTTGCTGTTCCACCCTGAAAGACTTCACTCACCTCAGCAAGCCCCATGGTATGTTTGGGCTTGAACCACACCCAGCCCAAGTAGGTATCAGTATTTTGTTTGTCCTTGCAGCACATCTCCAAGACTTTTTGAGCTCACAGTCTCTGTGAAGCCTTGGTGGGAAAGGGATCTCCCTGTCTAATTGCTTCCTTTAGGAGGACCAGTACTGCCCCCTCCTGTGAGCAGCCCCATGGCTAAGACACTGCATTATCAAACCTAAGCTTGTTGGCTCTCTGCAGCAGATGGGCACAAATTCCTCTTTCCAAAAAACAAAAACCAGTGAACAACAAAAAAAAAAAAGTCCCAAAATTCTATGTACATTTTAGTTCAACTTGATTTAGATGTAATACTCAGGTGCAAAAATAGCCATTGCCTACACCCTTTGCTTCCTCATCACTCTTGACTATTCTTGAAGGACAGTCAGAGACTTCAAAGATGTTCAAGGTCACTTTCTGGCAGCAAGCACCTTCTCTGAAAAACAGGATTTTTCTCCTTCAGCTGGCTTTACACTTCTGATCTGTTCTCTTTTATTCTCCTCTCTTTCACACAAGCACTAACACGTAAGTTCAAGCATGCTAATGACAGATGTACTAAAATAGAGGTGAAGAGAACTCTGTAAGCACCTCCAGCTCCACCTGTCAGGCTCATCACATCAGCGGTGAATTCCTCTGCCCCAGGCACAGCCACCTCCAACTCCAGCAGCTCCATTCCCCTGGGCTGTAGCCATATATTTGCCCGAGGGTAAAATAGTTGAACGGATAATCATACAAAATTAATGACGCTCTGTCATCAGCTTTGTTTCAGGTGCAAGAATTGTGTCTGGAATGTCTGGTACGCTTTGCTGCAATTTGAAAGCAAAAGACAACAAAGAAGCCAAACAAGCCCCATTTTCAATAAAATGCATGCCAAATCAAACAGCGTTCTGAAACTGCATGGAGAAAATTGCTAAATGTTCACACGTGAGATAATTTAGTCAACCAAAGAAGTATTTGTTGTCTTTTGATTTAAGTTCACGTTTATTATGTAGATATATTTTTTTGTTGCATACCAGCAGTTTCCTTTAGACAGTATAAGTTACTCAGTAAGTATGTTTTTGAAGGACAGCACAGAAGGGAATTTTCCGGACTCTGGAAGAACATTGCACTTCAGAGGGTAGTTCTGAAAATGAACATGGCTGTTGATTTATTTTAGGCAGGCAAAATATAATCTAAAGGATATTTGGAAGCTGTAGGTCTGAACAAAAGCAGAATGAGAATGGAGTTACCACAGAGAAAGGCTCAGGGTTATTTCAGAGGAAAGAAAAGAGGATCAATTTTGACTAGATGAAAGTGCATTGAAAGGCATCCAAGAAGAGAACTACCAGTTTGAGATGGGCAACAGAAAGAAAAATATAACAGTAAATTCCTGAATCTTTCTGGTATATCTCTAAACCAGAAATAGGAATGAGATAATGAGTGAAAAGAATAAAGAGAAAGACACAGGAGGAGTGAATAGGGTCAATAAAGAGTGACTGTCATGAAAACCTGTTGAAAAAAGTTTACAAGAAAGCATAAAACTAGAACTAGAAGATGCTTGCCACAAGCATCAAGGTTTCAGAGCATATCAAGGCAAACAGAACCAACAATGATAAAAAAGCAGAGAGATATTGAGAGAGAGAATGGAGAAATTTGAAATACTAAAGGCGCAAAGTAAAATAGTTACCATTTCTGAGAAGTGCCATCATTTTTGTGGAGCTGTGTTAAGATATATTAAAAATATTTTTTTCAAAATTCTATGAAAAATAATTACCTCGATTCTAAGAATGCACGTGACAAGGTACGAATCAAATAGTCTGCCTGTACAACTATAAAAGGAAAGGTGGTAGCAAACACATCAAATCAGTGATCATTCACCTGATAGCCTGGTACATGTTTTGTTTTAAAGAAACAAAGTAGTTTCTTCTTAATCCCTACAGCAACACCACCTGACCCCATCCACTATATAATACACACTTTTATTCAATAATCTGGGGGAGAGATTGATTTTCAGTTTACCATGTATAAGTCTAACTGAGTCAGAGTGGATTGCAAATACCTTTTTCTCTGCTTTCAGGCGTGGTACCTTGCAGTGAGGGCTGGATGAGGAGTGAAGCCTCTGACTTGGAATCGAGTTCCACATCTTTCATCAATCTGAAATTTCTCTGGAACTGCATATGATTTTGACGTGAGCCCCAAGAGTTTTATTCACATGAGTAAGTGTCGCCTTCCACTGTGGGGAACTGCGGAGAGTTCTTTTAAAAATGGATAGTCCGGAACGAAATGAAGCCAAACGAGGCAAACCTTGTATCCGAGAACCGTTTATTGATAATGAAAACGGGAAGGAAAAGGAGTTTCCCGAACAAAAGAGGGCTAGAAGAGGCAGAAAAGAAGAAAGGCAAATGGAAAAGGACTGGGGGAGGGGAGAGAGAGAGGAGAGAGAGAAAAAGAGGGCGTTACCCCCAGCGAGTCAGGGCAGTGCTGTCGCTGTCCAGGCGGGGGTGGGCTATGCACGCTGCCTGGCCGTGGCCGGGCTGGGTGTTAGCGAGGCTCCCGGAGGGGTGCGGCTCTCACGGCGACAGCACCGGACCCGCGGTGAGCGGGCGCTCGGACGGGACAGGGTCGTGGCGACCGGCTGGATCGGAGCGGCAGGGCAAGCAGTGATCGGGGCGGCAGGGTTGGAAGCACGCAAGGACGCNCCCTGCCACAGTTGGATTTTATACCCCCCTGGCCCCTCCCAAAGTCTGCCTGCTAGCAGGGTCCAGTCCAACCTTCCTGTGCCATCCATGGGTGGAGAGCTCTTCAAAACCTGGTTGGAGAAGCCCCCCCACAGTGTCTCCTACTGCCTGCCTCATGGGGGGTGCTGCCAGGCAAAGTCCTCCCAGAGAGGAGGCTTCTTCCAGTTCCCTGTGCACGTGGCGCACATGCACCCCTCCTCCACATGCCTCTGACAACCATTCTTGAGGCATAACAAAACTGAATTGGCTCCTCACAGTAAGGCTGAAAGATCAGTCCTTGGCTTGATGCCCTTGTTCAGCTAGCTCTTCCTCAGGCTTCACTCTCAATACTGGGATGATATGGCTCTTGTTCTAGCAGGGTGCCGTAGGTCTTAATTAAATTACTGTTTGCACAGCGCTTCACATTCAAAGAATTCTCGGGTCCTCAGCACAGGAGACACATGGGGGTGTCGGAGCTGTAGGGTCATGACGATGATCATAGGTATGGAGCACCTCTCCTATGAGAAGAGGCTGAAACAGTTGGTGGTGTTCAGCCTGGAGAAAAGAAGGCTCCAAGGAGACCTTATTGTGGCCTTTCAGTACCTAAAAGGGGGCCTATCAGAAAGAGAGTGACATTTTTAGCAGGGCTTGTTGCAATAGGACAAGGGGCGATGGCTCTAAACTGAAGGAGGGTCAATTTAGATTAGATACAAGGAAAAAGAGGGTGGTGAAACACTGGAAGAGGTTGCCCAGAGGGGTGGTGGATACTCCATCCCTGAAAACATTCAAGGTCAGGCTGGATGGGGCTCTGAGCAACTTGATGTAGTTGAGGAGGTCCCTGTTCTTTGCTGAGGGTCGGACTAGATGACCTTTAAAGGTCCTTCCAACCCAAATTGTTCTATGATTCTGTGAACTGCTCTACTGAAAAAAAAAATCTGGTGAAAGCACCAAAACAGGAATCCAATTTGTATATGCAAAGTCAGTAATTTGAAAACCACAGTTTTTCATTTGTGTCATCTGCCTTTTTGGCCTGACATTTAGGAGACCCAGTAGTGGAAATTCCAGAGCAAGCACCTCAAGAAGCTTCTGAAAGAGTTGCCATGAAAGCTTCCGGGGAAGCCATTACCCTCCATGGGTGGCCAGGCAAACTGCCCCCAAACCCACAGGCTCCATCATCCTTTCACTCTTTGCCTTGTGATATCCCATGCAAGTCATGTGTTCTGTAGGGGGGGAAGCCAAGGACAGCTGCATCTTGCTTCAGGTTAGTTCTTAAAAAGTTTTTTCCAAGCCAAAAAGCTCATACAATGCTTTCTAGAGATTAGTATGGAAATAAAAGCTACAACATCGAATTCCCCGTTCATTTTCAGGAAGGTGTCTTGCCCCAGCAGGAAGTTCCCTGAACCTCTTGCGCAAATGGCACCATTTTCAGCATATACCTTTGCATGACAAAACAGGAAATCAGGTAATAACGTCCCAAAACCATTTCAAGCCACAAAAATCCGACCTGCCTGCCAGGAGGGGTTCTCCTGTGGCCAACCGTGGCGTGAAAAGAGAGAGAAAAATTATTGTCTGTTGTTCTAAAGAGAGTAAAAACTTAGGGTTTTTTTTAAAAAAGTAAGGTGCTGAACGTCCATGCGGCCGGGGAGCTGGGCGTGTCGGGGGGCCCAAGAGTCCCCTGCCCGGACACGTGTGAGCGCCCGGCCCGGGGAGTCTCCGCGTCCCGAGCACNCCCGCGGCTCCTGGGGAAGGTAGGCAGCAGCTAATAGAATCGGAGGGATGGGGCCGCGGCTCCCCGCGCACCCTTTGTCTCCGCGCCGCGGCCGCGCAGCGCGGGCCGGAGCCCGGAGCCCGCCGCCGCCCGCGCTTTGTCCCCGCCGTCTGCGCAACCCTCCCCCCATCCCCGCAAAACGTGTCTGCTCGCCCCCAGTGCTGCCCAGTGCAAACCCTAAAAAGGCAGGCAGCGAGCCGGGAGGGGCTGGGGGAGCCCGGCGGGGCGGAGGGGACAGGGCGGCCATGCGGCATCTCTCGCGGCTGGGGCGCGCTGCCGCGCCCGCGGCGGGAGGCGATGCTGCCCCAGCCGAGTGCTGAGGCGGGCATGGGAAAAAACCANCGAGTGCTGAGGCGGGCATGGAAAAAAACCACAAACAAACAAAAACCGCAGAAATAAAACAAAAACCTGGCAGTCGGCGGCTACGGGCTTCCGCTGGCAGCGAAAAAAAAATAGTAATAATAAATGAGTTTGCCCTGATGAGGGCCGGGTCGCGGGTGCCGCAGCCCCCGCAGGGTGCGCGGCCANGCATCTCTCGCGGCTGGGGCGCGCTGCCGCGCCAGCGGCGGGAGGCGATGCTGCCCTAGCCGAGTGCTGAGGCGGGCATGGAAAAAAACCACAAACAAACAAAAACCGCAGAAATAAAACAAAAACCTGGCAGTCGGCGGCTACGGGCTTCCGCTGGCAGCGAAAAAAAAATAGTAATAATAAATGAGTTTGCCCTGATGAGGGCCGGGTCGCGGGTGCCGCAGCCCCCGCAGGGTGCGCGGCCACGGTGCAGCCATGGCCGGGGAACGTTCCTGCCTTTCCCGTAAACCCAGCACTGCCGCGGGGTCAGTGCAAGTTTTACGGAGAATGCAGGCTGGGCCCACGGCGCGCACGCGTGTGCGTGGTGCCCGTAAATACATAGTAACAGCTGAGGTGGTCGCTTTTAATGAGCACAGGCGAGAACAAAAAGAGGCCGGAGCGAATGCCCGCGTGTGCACTGGCTCACGTGTGCGCGTCCAGCTCGCTCTTGTGGCAGGGGGCTTGTTCCATTGTTTTGCAGAGTTCGTAATGCAACCTGTAGCTAGGATGTGTCTGTCTCCTTGTGAAAGAGGAGACGATGAGGTGTGTAAAGCCGTGTTTTGTTTATATGACATTGGAAGGACTGAAATAAACCGTGGGTCTGGCAGCTCGTTTTATGGAAGGAAAAGCTATAGTTTCCTTGTGCCGTCAGCTGAGCTCACCGCATGTCCTTAGGCTATTCAGCGTCCCAGACTGCTGTGGGATATTTCTACCAACCTCTAGTCCAAATTATAAATAGGAACCTGTGCTTTGCGGTGCTTCATTCACCTTCAGGTTTGTTTGGCTTTCACATGTGCTTGAAAGGCAAACTAACGTAGAACAGACATTGTTCTAAAAGTATAGTGTAAGAGAAAGATACATGTTAAGTTGACAAAACATATTGCAGGAATAAAAAACAAAAGAAAGCAAAAATTCCCTACATTCTGAGTCTAACCTTCATAAATCAGAAGTAAAAACAGCTACGGGGGGAGAAAGAAACAGCATCCTCCACCTAAATTTTACTTTATTTGCTACCAAAGCACCAACTTTGTTTAAAAAGCCTCTAGAAGGAAATTCCATCTGTTGCTGAAGGATATAGGTATCAGTAACTGCCCTTTCCAGGCTAGGAGCCCCTGCCGAAATGGCGCTGAAATCCGCTTTGCAAAACCTGCGTGAAATCTCCGAACTGCCATATTGCTGGCAAGCAGAGGCCTTCTGCTGAGGCTCGGTGGAAATTCACTGACTAAAATGGGATCTGCTTCACTGTCGTACGGAATGACTCCTATTTGACTTTGCCTTTTTGGAAGGTCGGGTTTTTTTCTTTTTAAGAGGCACCATAGAGAGAGCACTTCACTGAAGCACACTGCAGCATCCTCTGTCTTGTCACTTGAGACTATTTATGCTGTCGTTGGACCAACTGGGCTCTCCAGCCCGGGTGAGGATGGGAGACAGTTGTTGGCAGTGAGTGACAAGCTGCACATACCCGTGTGCAGAGGATTATCCCCGGAGTTGTTTGAGGCTTTCTGCAGACTGCTGTAAAACATGGGGGATCAATTGTCCTTCGTGCCCAAATCCTGCTTTTTACAAGAGTTTTAAAGGATGGAACGGGAGGCAGTGCTCTTTCGGCCTTCCTGCTTGCAGGCTGCTCATCCTGGGTCTCTGTCCTACATTTTGTCTGTGTTGGGAGGTTGTTCTTCAGCAGGGTAAGAGTGGTGACTGAGCAGAAATGGGACTCTCCTTCCTCCTGTGCTCTCCTCTCTCTTTTTAGCATCTTGTTCATTTCTGTTGGAATCTGTGTAGCAGGCAGCATGACAATAACCATCACTTAAAAGTTTGTATTGTGAAGGCAAGTGTATATTGCGGAAATATTTAAATATTTTAAGCCTGAATTCAGTTTTCTTTCTGATGGATACTTATTGCTGTGACCTTAATCCAATCTAAGAAGTTTGAGCGGCTATTCTTGGGAAAAATGACAGCTTTTTTATGTTTTACAGTTAACTCTCATAATATTTGTCCAAGCTTATCAGGTGAATATTGCTCTGAGTCTCTTACAGTCAAGAAAACTAAGGCAGAGAAATTACTTGTAAACTGAGGCAGAAGAAAAGTGAGTTACACATAAACTTACGCAACGGATTCTTCCTTCTGTAGTACTAAATTTATTTAAATGGGAATTTCAGAGCTGCTGTTTAACCCTTAGAAATACATCTGGGTAGTGTGTTTTGTTGCAGTGACCCGTAAAGCCCCACTCATACAGCATTTCCACTTTCTGTGGAAGACAAGAGTGTGTTTATTTGTGGCGGTGTGTTGTGGGATCTCTTCTATTGAGAGGATTTCACGAAGAAATACAATTAGGAAAAAATGTGACTATATTCCTCGCCAAATGCCTTTCCTAAATTGACTGGGAAGGGCTCAAAACAAAAATGTACTAAAACCATTTTCCTTTATGGCTCATCTTTAAGAGTTTTGCCTGAAGTAATGAATCACTGGGTGAATCAGACTGGGATTTTATGGTTTCTTATTTGCCTGCCTTTGATCAGCTGAGTAGCCTGTCAAGACTTAATTTGAGACTGTCTTCCCTTTCTTTATGGCAGCATGGAAGGGCAGTGTGGAGAGTGATGGGGCAGAGTAGGAACATTTTCCTGTTGCAGCACAAGGTCATGCACTACCACAAGAAAGGTTGATAATCCACATTTGTTCTCATCACTTCTGTTTTATGGCATCCTTTTCTGAGCTTCCTTCCCAAGACTTCTGTCACTTGTTTTCCCACCCCCATCTTATCTTTTAACTGTTTGCATCCTGTATGCTGTGGGGGCTGTGAGAGAGGGAAGCCTGGGGGTGAGAGGTGGTGGCTTGCAGACACCAAGCAGACGGCTGCAGCAGCTCGAAGGCCTTCCGGCCACCACGCTGCCCTCATCCTGGCGCCGTTGCCGATGGGCAGGACAGGCGTGTGCTGGCACCTTTTTGGTTCTCTGTGGGGCTCTGGGCCCAACCAGGACACCACGGGGGCCAGGGTGAACCCGCTTCCTTCCACTGCTCCTGTGGCTGCAGCCTGCTGCAGAGGGGCAGAGCTGAGGAGCTGGAGGCAATGACATTTCGAGCACTGCAGATGTTTGCTCAGTGGATGTGAGTCAGTCTTTAATTTCCAAGCTCTTTGTTATCTCAGTGGCTCTTCTCTAATCTCTCCATTTTGTCCTTCCTGTAGACGGGGAGTAAATCTGGAGCTTTATGTTCCTCATGTCAGGTGTCACTAATGTGGAACAAAAAGGGGATAGTTGCTTCCCTGCCTCCCAATGTGATACTGTTACGTATAAAGCCTATTCTTGCTTTTTGTCATTTAAGTGAATAGTCCGTACACAGAGTTTCGGGCTCCGTGTTTCATTATTTATATCCGTGGTGTCTTACTGGTCATATCAGTCTTCTTTGAAAGAACTTTCAAAAGTATGAGCAAAGAAAGATGTATCACATCTCAGGCTTTGCAGGAATAAAAACAGCTTTTGTGAACCTCAAGTGCAGAGTTCTGATGGCTTGTAACCAACCAAGAGGAGTTCTTGGCAAAACTCCCTTTGAGAAGAAAGTTGAGTCACATTTTGTCTTTTGAGCAAATGGTCTTGAATTCCATAGTTAAAAGTGCTTAGGGTGTCTTGGATATTTACCAGCCCCAAGACAGTTTGACTGCGGGAAGTGCGCAGTGAATGAAGTGCCCAGTGAGTGTGAAAGGGCACATTGCAAAAACCATACTCAGAGATGGACTAGATGTTGTCCAGTTTGACCACTTACCCAAATGCCTCTCGCATAGTGGGTCAGCTTTTGGGCAGCCATGTGCCTTAAGATGACACTTTTTGAACTGTATCATTTACAGGATATGAAAGAAAAATGGCATGTGAATTAAGCAGTCGTGATTACTACCAGGAGTGATGATGTTCTTTTTAGAAACACAACTTCTGGTGATGTGTTTTCTGAGATTACACCTCTTCCATGTACGGCCTAGAAAGGATTCATGCATAAACCAGAAGAAATAAAGATAGATTGTCTGTATTATCATATTTTTTTTCAAATACAAAGTTTTTGATTCCATTACTGCTTTTGTGGAATTTTAACAGTCCAGAAAACTGGAGTTGCAGGGATTTTTTATTATGTTTCACAAGTCAGCAGAGAAAATGACCACAGTTCTTGGAATGTGAAGGTCTCAGTGTCCTTGAAAATAATAAACTCATTTTATCTTCTTGTGTCATCTCATAGTCCTCCTGAAGTTGTGACCAGTTCCCATATTCTGCAAGGAGTACACAACAAATAAATTATCCGTAATGGCTTTTACAAGACATATCGTGGGATGTTTAAAGAGAAAGCTAAGCTCCTAGGCCAGAGCAGTGCTTTTTCTACTAAACAGAAAGTCTAAACAGAGGGGCTGGCTCAGCTACCAAACACAGACCCTCAAAGTTCCTTTTGAAAAGTCATTAGCTCTTTGCTGGTTTTCTCTTGGGGTGATGCCTTCTTCAAGAACGAGCACTTGCCCGTCTGAATAGAAAAATTTGAAGTAAGAGCAAAATTCTGAATTCTCCTTTATGGTTTACTAGCTGTGTGTCTGGAAAGAGAGGTTTGATGGCAGGTCTCTGGAAAGTTTTCCTTTTGAGAGGTTTAAGGCTGGACAGAGTAGTAGGCACGGTGACTGAGGTGATTGAGATTTCTGCAGTCACTATTGATGTGATTATTTACTGTCTTTCAGTGTGAATTAGGAATAAAGCTCAGCCTAGGAACTCTTGCCAAAGTAACATTTTTATTTGCATTTCTTTTAAGACATTTCCTGAATGAAAAGGCCGTAAAAGTACAAATACTGCCCTGCTGCTTCCAATATAGCTCCGCATCAACATATGGTGAATTTTTATTAGTTGAAGCAATTTTGGGTTTTTTTCCCACAGCACTAGTGGCATGTACACCTGAGGTGGCAACTTGCTTAGCTCAGCTATCCCAGCATTGAATCTCCTTTTGGGAGCAAAGCTATTGCAATTGCAAGGAACAGCTCGGTGTGGCTGCAGACCCTTCCCATGGGCGGGGGAGGATTGTCCTCCAGCAGCACCAGGCTCCGCTGTAGGGGCCAAGTGACAGGCCTGGATTGGGGGCTTGACTTATAGAGAATGAAGCTGACATGAATCCTAACCTTTGGGATTTTAGGGGAGGATTGTCCTTCAGCAGCACCAGGCTCCGCTGTAGGGGCCAAGTGACAGGCCTGGATTGGGGGCTTGACTTATAGAGAATGAAGCTGACATGAATCCTAACCTTTGGGATTTTAGATTTTATTTAGAGTCTGATTTGTCATATGAGTGAACTTGAGGTTTAGAGTAGGTGATTTGGGGATTAAATTCATGTGACCACCTATACTCCATTGACTGTGGAGGTTCCCAGAGTAATTAGCAGTGACAAAGGGTTTTCTCTGTATATCTCTAAGATAAAGTTATCATTGCAAAAAATTTGTGATTTGCATAGTGTTTGATTCCAGGTATCACTCTTGTGTCGCCCTTTGTCTCTGAATCTTCAAGCACCTCACAAACTGAGTGTTATTGTCGCTATTATCATCTTAATTTTATAGGTGGAGGTGCTAAGGACATGTTGGTTTTACTTTGTCACGGCATGAACTCATCACAGATCTTTGGCAATGAAAACTTCAGTTCCCAGGCCCACCACTCTCTCCTCACCCGCCTCATGTTTTGAGACTGAGATCAGGTTTTCTCATACTTGGAAGTCCTATGCATTATTTCATTCAATAATTTTTTTGTTTGTTTCAGGGTTTTGTTTTGGTGGTTTTTTTAGTAAAGCACTTACCCTAGCAAGAACCTGAGGTATATTCAGAGATGTTCCCAGTGTCATGCTGCTTCAGGAGCAACTTGTCTGACTGAAACATGGAATCTACTGAAATGATTGCTGCTGCTTCAGCTTGCTCTAAGATTTCGCTCTGTCTTACAGAATCATAGAAGGGTTTGGTTGGAAAAGACCTTCAAGGTTATCTCATTCCAACCCCTCTGCCATGGGCAAGGCCAGCTTCCACTACACTAGGTTGTGCAAAGCCCTATCCAACCTGGCCTTGAACAGTTCCAGAGATGAGGCATCCACAGCTTCTCTGGGCAACCTGTTCCAGTGCCTCACCACCCTCACAGTAAAGAATTTCTTCCTAGTATCTAACCTAAAACCTGTCCTCTTTCAGTTTAAAGCCATTCTCCCATTTCCTATCACTGCATGCCCTTGTGAGAACTCTTCATTCATTTAGTTTTCTGTAGAAGCAGAGTTTTGGTTGAAGCAGACAAAGCTTGTCACTTTTGCACGGCAAAGATTGCTTGGGAATAAAGCAGGGAGCTGTGTTCCTGCCAGTCTGGTCCTGCAGTGTTTCAGTGACAGAGAGGCAGAGGGCGAAGCTGGAGCCACACGTCAGTGAGCTGTGCAGCCGGCTCTCCAGTGCGCTGCTTACCTCACACCACTGCTAATTTCAGCACCTGCTTTTGAAACACTTAATGGGGAATTTATTAAGCACAGGCAATGTCAAGGCAGTTCTGAAAATCCTCCTGGGCATCATGATACAAAACGGTTCCCAAAGGAAAAGCTTCTCTGCTTGGATCTCAGCTGAAGCTTTACACAGGTTTTAAAATGCCAGGGGACACAGATCCTGGTACAGAGGTTGCCACGTCTCTTAAGAAATTGTTTATTTTAGGAACTCACGGTCACAAGAAACTTCAGGATTCAGTGGGCTTGGTCCTTGCCACCTCAGCAGTCGCTGTCTCCTGTGGCTTTATCCTTTTATGAAAAGATTGTGCTTCTCTTCCAAAATAGGTAGACTATTTTATCCCTGCAGCCTCCAGGAAGACTGTTCCAGAATGCTAAAACCACCCTCTGCTTGCCAGTCTGCATTTATTTATCAGCAGCCTAAATACATTTTTTTTTTTTTTTAGTATTTTATTGTGCCAACATTTTAACACCTGAGCAGTTTTCTCCTGGTATCTGTGATGGAAATCTCTTCTGCAGAGGAGTTGAAAAGTACCCAGCTCACACGCCCCAAACTCTACCCTTGCACCAGTCCCTGTGGGCCACCATAATCACATCCTGCCCTGCTGTTAGCCTCGAGGCTAGCCTTTAAACTTGGCATCTGAAGTTTGGACAGGGTGGGCTCTTGGGGAACTGTTAAGAGCACGTGTAAACTTCAAAATGGCATTTCTCAGAAAGTATTTACAGGGAAAAAATTGGTCATTTGCAAAGCCGTCTTCTACGTGGTGGGAATGTGGTATGAAACAGAAGTACTGGCTTCTGTAAACTTAATTTGAAACAGGCAGATGTCATAACTGAACAAGTGAACTACATCCTCCTGTCTCGCCCTGCAAGAGCTGGGGTTGCTCATGCCTCTTTGGTTGCATGCAAGCAGTTTGATGGCTTTGAGGCAGCCCTGAGAATTTACAAATGTCCCGAAATTAATCTGGCGTGTGAGGGTTCACCATGTACCCCAGGCTGAATAGTTGTTTGGCAGTACTGCAGGAAATTCATTCACAAAATGGGAATTGACAGAGCTGTGGTGCAGGAGCTTGTTTGTGAGTAACGTGCTGTTGCCTCACTACCACGCTGAAGTTGTAGCTCAGCCGAGAGTGGTTGGACTCCGGAAAATAATGGTCTTTCAGTTGATTTGCATTGCTGATGAGGAAGTATGTCAATGTGGAGACTTCTCTGATCTGCCTTTGGTGTTATTCTCGGTGCTTTTATGGAACACATCTATCAGAGGAGAGATCACCTGATCTTTAGATGGTAACTGCTTGACACAACGTATACATTGCTCTTTCTTTCTGTGATACATGAGCTTAGGGATTTAGGTTTTTTCTGTTTCTCTCTTTATTCATAACAAGCGTAACCATACAAAAACTTAAACAAAGCATCCTCTTCACCTCTGCTTTCCCAAAAATCCTTAACAGGTTGGAATACATGTATTAGTAGAACAGAGTGCTGGGATAAACTCTATCCCTCCTTCCATCCCACTTAGTATCAGCATGGACGTGTATTTTATATACTTAAGTAAGAACGGAGAACATACAGAAGACAAACACCAAATATTAAATTGGGACATGGACAAGCAAATAATTTTTATTTCTTAATTTGTAGGAGGTTAATCTTTTTCCTGAAACAAACAGGCTTGGTTTGCTCACAAGTTTTTTAAAAAATTACTGTGTTCAACAATTGATTGCAGGACAGGGTAGATTTGTAAGGTTAGTGAGGTTGATCTCATTAAGATGTACAAGGTTACAACTGTTCTGAAATTCATTTAGGTCATAACCTGAGGTCCATCTAACAATACAAAATTGATTGGTATGGATGGTCCCTCCTGTGCAGATTTCGCTGGTTTCTTCTGGAGATAGTGCCTGCTGTTGATGGTATACATCTTGGATTTTCTTCTTTTGTTTTATTTAGATTGCTGACACTGTGGCTGCAGTTTACTCACAAGATACCAACCAAACACTAGTATTTGAAGAACCACTTGGATAGGCACAGTTCCTCACCCAGCATGCCTTTCAAAGCTGGATTAGAACTGACCGAATTGCAGAATATGACTGTCCCTGAAGATGATAACATCAGCAATGATTCAAATGATTTCACAGAGGTGGAAAATGGCCAGATAAATAGGTGAGTATTTTTCCACTGACGTTGCCTCTGCTAAGAAACACACTGTTTAAAAACAGCATTCTAATTTTCAGTATATGTCTTGAATTATTCATTACCAAGTCATGCTCCATTTGAAGATGTAATTTGAATTTCATACGTAACATCTGTTGGGCATAGGCTGCAATAGGAGATAAAGCAAACAGAGTAGCAATTTATTCATCGTTTTGAATCCTTCAAATTAGTCTAATAAAATTCACAAACATATAATGCAGCAAAAAGCCAATGGTTTGAAATGTCTGCTTGCACACAGCGAAGAATAACAGTACAATGGCATAATTTTGGGAAAGTCTCTTAGTTGACCTTTGATCTCTGATACGACAATTTTAACCTGTCTGCCACCTCCATGTATCCAAGCTTCTGGGGAGTTACAGCTGGTGTGGTTGGCAGCAAATGTAGTTCCAGTCCGTATTTGCAATTTGGCAACCTAACCTGGGCAGCAGTTTACTCCCTTGAGGCAGAGGTGGCAAGAAGATGATAAAAGAGTGTCTTACACCTAACTCAGATCAAGTTTAAAAAATGCATCAGTGTTGGTGAAAATTATTAGTTAGTTATTATCAGTACAATTATTAGGCTGTTGGCTTTTTCTGTGAGCTTACAGTCATTTCTGAGAGCTGCCTTTTCCACCAGAGAGCAGCTCTCCAGCCCTTCCTGCCAGCCTCCAACAGGTGCTGAGCCATCCAGTTTACAGCAAAGACCTGCTGACAGACCCTGTTTGTATTTTGTGAGCTGTAAAATAGGAAGCTCTGTTTTGATTAAACTTCCTGTTCAAATATTGCAAACCAAGGTGAAGCCCAGGGCCAGTCAGTACCTGCATGGGGCTCCAGCCATGCCGGGAAGCCTGTGCTGGCACATCATTCTGCTCCCTACTGTGGGGCTGCCACCACCTATTTAAGAATCTTTAAAATCTTCTTCTCTTGCCCTTTCTTCCTGTTGGCAGCATCTTTGCTGGCTACACTAGAAACTCACTTCCTAGAGTTAAAACAAAATTCAGGGCTGTTTTTTCCCAAGTGAGGTTAGAGTCAGTTGTGGGACTCGCAACTGTGTGGGTGGACAAAGATCTCGGTGACAGGTGTGGGAATAAGCAGCCAGCATTGTCCGCACCGTTCACATAGCAAAACCAGCCAGCCGTACCGTGGGACAGAGCAGGGGCCCCGGGCTGGTGGCGGGGGTGAGCCCCCCGGGCAGGAGAGTGCCAGCCTGTTCCTGCCGCCCGCCCCGGGGAAGTCCTGGGGCCGCCACCAGCAGGGTGGGTGGTGCCGTGACCGCAGTGCAGCTGCGCTGATGAAGATTAGAGCTGGTCAGGAATTTTCTGATGCAACTGCTTTGATGGAAAATGCCAAAACGAAACACAAACCACTTCTGAAAAAAAAAAAAAAAAAAAAAAAAGGCAGGAACAAGACAAAAAACCCCTCCAACTTTGCCAAAACAAAACAATTCCAGTATGAACCTGCTTGCTTTCCTGCTGGTTCATGTTGTAAGGAGAGGAGCATAGGGGCTGGCAGTGGTAGATTCACTCCCTGCAGCCTGTTAAGGATTTATATCCTTGAGACAAGGAGTGGCTTATACTGGGCTGGCTGTGCCTCCCCAGCACTTTGGCTGATGCCATCAGTAACAGTTACGGGGAAAACCCCTGCTGGCACTTCATTCTCAGTGGATGTTTATGGAGGGTGGGGAAGGAGCGTGCTGTGTGTGCCTGGTCCTCTGTGGTCACAATGTGCTTTGTGGAGTTAGGGCATAGTAAGCGTGGCAAGATCTGGGTTGGATCCAGACTGCCTGCAAAAGGAAGAAGAAAAGTGGAGTGAGGAAAGAGGATCAGAAACTCAGAGGCAGAACTTCTGATTACTGTTCTGGCTCTTAGGGCAGACTGACATATTCCACAATTTTCTATTCCTTTCTGGAGAGCTCACTTCCTCTGCAGAAGAAAGATCTCTCATTTGGCTATAGGATATAGCCTATTATGGTTCTCTTAGCCCTCTGCCCAGGCACTCATGGGACAGCTATTTGCATCCCATACATGACTGTTTTGCCCTCGATATCCTAGTTAGTTCATGTTCCCCTCCGTGTCCAAACCAAGAGTTTCAAGGCAGCTCGCGGTGACCACAGCTTCCGGTGCAGCAGCACGTTGGCACCAGTGCAGCCCTGCCAGCATCCCGTGGGGCTGAGGCTGTCACTGAGCCACCCACAGCTGCTGCCCTGTGCAAGCACCTCCACACCATCATGTGTGGCGAGCAGGCGGGCGTATCCTGCTCTGCACCCATGCTGAACACATCCTGAAAGGATGTGGTTAGTCCCTTTCTATAACTATTTTGGCAAACACCTTTTTTCCATGGAGTAAGAGGTTAACAGGCATAGGGAATAACACGTTTTGTGCTTCCTGGCACGTGATATGAGGCCTTGTAAAACGCCCAAGTCCATCAAAATCAGTGGGACTTTTTCTGTTGATTTCACTTGAGCTTTAGATTAGATCTGTAATTTTCAACTACCTTATTTTTTTGTTGTTTCAACCTGTTTGATTTTGCGCTCTGTATTTAATTTTAAACTTTTTTTTCTCTCAGCACATGGCTTTTCAAGCTCAGTGTGGAGCAAGTTTTTAAGTGTCTTTTGGAGATGGTACACCAGGCAGAAGCTGATTGCAGATCTGGTTGTAAACTCCAGATATTTCTTGATCTTGGAAAAGAATCCTATATGTTTCTGTGGCTTTGCAGCCTTTTCTGGGCCTAAATATACAGTTATACGTAGGGAGGGGATGTTGATTTGAAGAGGCTGTACTAAGAGGGGTTTTTCTTTGTGTGCAGATGTTGAATGGGAATGTCTTCTGGAAATGTCAGTTCAGAGATTTGCATCAAACCCAGACATGGATTTTGTGACTTTTAACTGTGTCTTCTGGCTATAAAACTTTGCCATCTCTGCACATAATTGTGAATCAGTATTTAGATAACTTACTCATTTACTGTAACTGTGACAATGCTCTCAGGAAGCTGATGTCTGAATGCCTGTCTTGGCTTAGAGCTACTAGTAAGTTCTCAACACCCCTTGTTTAGTTAACAAGGTTGTTAGTAGGTATACCAAGATCTGGTCCAAGTTTCATAGTGTAAGTCAGATCAAGCTTTCTTCTGCATTTCTTGTTCATGCCTGCCCTGGAAATCTTTGCCACTGCTCAAGTTAGCATGCCGTTTAAGAAGCTGCCTAAGGATAAAGTTCTGTCATCTTGGCAAAACTACCTTTCCTTAACAAATGTTTAAGGCATTGTAAAATACCATTTTAATTTAATGATGTTTAAATGTATCCGAGATGGCTAAATGGTTTTTGGCTAACTCTGCTTAGCCAAAGTGGTTAGCTTAAGGATATCACTTTAATCACACATTTCTCACTGAAGTCTTTAAATAAATTAAATTTCGAAACCATAGTTTAACATCATCCTTTTTAAACCACTTTATCAATAAGGCTAAGTTTCTACTTTGCACTAAATCAAACCAGGAAAATAATTAGATTAAGATATTCTTTCCAGGCCAACTGTGAGGCTTCGTGCATCGCAAGGATGAGCTCATTATATCTTGGCCAGGATATTTCATTAATGTATCTGAAAAGTTTTGTGTAGTCTGTTCATACTCAGCTACAGGAAACACAGCAGGAAAGCAGAAATGTATAAGAACAGGTTATGTCTTTCAGTGATGGGTAAAGCAATTGAAATGAAGACAACAAACAGTACAAATGGATTTCATGCCTGTCAGGGAGTCTCAAGACTTTGATGGCACAGACAGTCCTACAGTGCATTGCCACAGCACCTCTCACAGTGGCCTCTGATCCTTGGAAGGGCTGGGAGAGGCTGGCGTAGACAGGCATTTCACTTAATTTGTGTCATATTCATAAAGGTCAAAAATACAACATTCTGTGACAATGAATGGCTTGTTTTCTAAGCACATCTATTAAGCAGAGCAGATTCATGGCACGGTTTAACTAGAAATTCCAGTATTCCAACATATGTTTCCTTTCATATGCTCTAGGGGAAAAAAACCACCCTGAAATGAAAAAAAAAAGGTTATAAAAAGGAACATCTTGATAGAATTTGTTTTTGTTGAATTCATTGGATTACCTTCCACCCTGCTTTTTTTTTTTAATTTTGTTTCATTTAAGATCAGTAATATTTTTCATTTATGGAAAACTTGTCTGTCGTATGGTATGGCCGTACCAAGCGTTGTCCCAAGGCAGACCTCTCCTCTGGACTTGCAGGTTAGGTTGTCTGCAACAGCAAATGCAGCACAGGCAGACCCCACATCCCCCCGTGCTGCATCATTTCTGAGCTGTCTAGGCAAGCTGTCCTGGGGCTGGGAGGCAGGCACTGGGAAGCCCCCCGCAGAAAAGCCGAGCTCAGTGCTGTGTACCTCAGAGTTTGGGAGCCCAGTACCTGCATTCCCGTGTCTGACTTTGCCCTCCTGTACACATCACACAGCGTAAATGGAGAAAAGTGCAGTGTGACGTGGGAAACGCGGGGTGGATGAGGAGCCCAGCTTGTAATAGCCGATGATAGGCTGGGCAACAAGCCCACTCCATTTTTACTGTAGAACTAACTCAGAAAAAAGTACTTTGGATCAGTTTATCAAATCAGACTAGTTCTCTCAAAGTCCCATCCAGAAGGAAATGACGTGTTTGTTGGCCACGGAAGAAGATACCAGCTTTGCAGAAGCTGTTTATTCTGTCAGAAGTATTCTAATGGAAAGTCCCACGGTCACTTTTATATTCAAGCAATGTTACTCAAGTGTTGTCTTTATCTCGTATTAGTTTTTTAACAATAATTTTCATGGAACTTTAATACCAGAAGGCAATAATAATAGTATCTACAAATTTGTTATTTTTATAATTATTAAGGGGGAACTGGCTGCTGGGGGATCAGCAGAACTGGGGGGAGCAGACTAGTGACTTCTATCATAACTCTTGACAAAATCTAAAATGACACATGATCTCCGTAAATGACAGAAGAAGACAAAGTCCACAGATGTTCCCAGCAGCAGTTACAAATCCAAAAGAGACAAAACTCTTCTCTATGTTCCTGCCTGTACAAATTGCCTGCAGGGTGTTTCGAGAGAGAGCTGGAATGTCTTTTTCAAACCATTCACACTCTGCTGCCTGCGTTCAAGAGATGGGCTTTAAACAGACATGAAAGAGAAAAAGCACATGCTCTGAATCAGGTTGAGATTTTATTCCATGAGGATGAAATACTTACAAGGTGAGCTTTGGAAAGCTAATTTCGGATCAGTCTATCTTAGAAGTGGTTGCTTTTCACTTCTTAAAACGGTGGGGGAGGTTCAGCCATCTATTCCAACTGTGTTAGGGCTGGTTTGTGTGACATCATGTCTGTATTTTGCAGCAAATTAGTTGCTGAAGTTAGTATTTAAAAAATACAGGATAAGCCTATAGTTCTTTTTTATTGATATAAAGGAAATCAAAGCAGACCAACAGGTAGGAGTCAAAATTGAAAAAAACCCAGCTAAAATACTACTTACATTTTGCCATCTGTGCCTGAACTTAAGGCATAAACACAAAATGTTAAGGACACAAGGCCCAGTATGTCAGCTGTGGAAGCCAAGTAAGCAGCAGCATAGCTGCATGATTTTGGCATAGCCTTTAGAAGCTGTGCTAACATATATATCACTAGTAATTAGGCCACAGCTGGGGCAGTAGGGAAGTTTGCTCAAGCTCTGTCTTTACGAGTTCATGGATTTATTACCAGCCTGAATACTGCTAGATGTACTGAGATCATGCGCCAGTCTCAAGTCACAGTTTGAACTATACATCCCTGGCCAGTAGGTGTTTCCCACTGTGGGAAAGGACCAGCAGTGCTGCTGTTTGTGTTCAGTGTTGTTTGTCTGTTTCAATTTAAGAAGAGCCAGCTTAATGTACCTAGAGCTAAAATGGGCTCTGACACTTGGTGACAGCCCCTGGTTAGGTATGTGACGTGTACGATGGCTGAGGCATTAGCCAGTGCAGACTAAGAACCATCTGTGGATTAGCAAAGATGCCAGGGACTTAATTGTGCATAAACCTTCAAAAGATGAAAAGCTGAAAGAATGCTTTATACAAACTAAAATGTTTGCTGAAGAGAAAGATCTGCGAGAAAATAACAGCTCATCCAAATCAGAAGTGTCGTAAATCTCAAGGATGCCAACACAGCCACAGGGGGACAGTAAGTTCCTAAATGTGGATACATGAAGGACACAGAACAAGTAAAGGGTAAAAGAAAGAAAAGCTGTTTATTCTATGTTTCCCTGCGCAGAAGCGTTAAATTTTGCAGTATGATGAATTCAGCATTGAGTTTTGAAAGAGACTTACATGAAAATCCAGTAGCCCGGAACAGTGCACCAACAGAGCAGGTTGCCTGGTTCAGGATTGTGCAGCCAGCACTGGCATGTGTGGCACATCTTCCTCCTCCTAACGCCAGCCATACCAACCCTATGTGGCAGCATAAGGTTTCAGTGGCAGTGTAGGGTCTTGCAGTGCCACTCGACACTGAGGGGACAGGTGAAATCTTTTAAGGATCCTTGGCAGAATGATAATGGCAGTAATTCACAGTTACAATTAAAACATTATTTTTTAGCAGGGTGTTATGATTAGTGTTGCACAGAATTTATGATTAGAATGGCACAGGATTTCAACAAGCAGAATTGATGCAGTACAATCTGTAAGTAGCATAACACAGAATTTATAGTACAATTTGACTTAAAATTTCTAGTCACCTGGACCCTCAGCAGATGGTGTCGGATCTTAATATATGGTTTGCTGTATCAGTATACAATCATAATCTTGACTCAAAAATCACAGAGTATAAGTCACTCCTGTAATCCTTGGAGGATGCAGGGGACAGGGGGTTGTCTCTGGCCAGCAGCAGCTGTAGTCCCAAGTTCCCCACTTAGGACTTGGAACTGCTTGATTTTACAGTCAGTGCCTAGGATGCTGTTACGCTTCCATCTTCTGTGGAGGGGTCATCACCACTGCCTGGTGGATCGTGTGCCTGGGGCCTTCCAGCCTGGCAAGGACAGGAGGAATTGAGCTGGTGCCCAGGAGTCTTTGAGGTTGATAGGGAGTGGAAGAAGAAATCTGTTTGGTTTGTGTACTTGCTTCACAGGACCTTCAGGGCCTGATAATGAGGGAAAGAAATAAATACAATAAATACAAGAATGGCTGCTTGCCTTGTAGAGTGGTGTTAAGTTACTCTCACCCCATATGCAGGGGCTGGGAGCAGAGGGTACCGGTCATGTGTGCCTCTGCAGGACCCTGAAGAAGTATCTCCTCTTGGCTTCTGTGCAAACAAATTGCTTTGCCATCCACAAAATCGGTTCTGCGGCTTTCCTAAATAGCCTGAAAGACCATTTTGTATATACACATTTATTCTGATCTTGTGCTGATGTTACCTTTATTGATGCCCAATGTATACTGAATCAACGAGGCATAATCTGGCTCATTGAACAGTTATGAGTTTGACCTCTTTTCACAAGTTTTTATACATTGTATATTTTGTAATCACATGCTGCTTATGGAATTAATGTGTTCACATTTTCTAAGCACTTGCTGGCAATAAATCCTCTGACTTCTTTCAGCAAGTTTATTTCTGACCGAGAAAGCAGAAGAAGTCTCACAAACAGCCACCTGGAGAAGAAGAAATGCGATGAATATGTAAGTCTCTCTCACTGTTCTGTTTCCTGTCGAAATGAGCTGCATGTTGTGTATATGAAAGGCCTTTAGACATTGTCTTCAGAAGTGCTGGGCACACACAGCTATAACTGAATTCAGTTTCCGGTAGGAACTGCCTGGGATCAGCACTTAAATAAAACCCCAAAACAAAAACCCAAGCATATTGGTTGGGTTGAGGCAAGGGAATCCCTCTAGCCTCTGTTGGGCAGGCAGTTGTGGTGGTTCCTTACGGCTTTACCATATATAGATTACACGTCCAGGATCTTTCTCAGGTGTAGTGAAGGATGGGATTTAAAACTGAAAGTGCAGTATGAGCTGTGTGTTGCCTGTACCATTTAGGTCAGTTTACAATATCTATCAGGCAGCGAGCAGCGTGGCTTTGACAGAGTTCAGCGACGCTTTCTCTTCTTTGACACCAATTTTTATTCAGTCGTTTCCATAGCAGTAGTTACTCTGATACATCACAAAACACAGGGTTTGAAGCAGAGGTGCATTTCCCTGCTCTGTTCCACGCTGTTGCTGACACATCTGTCTTTACTTCTCCAGATCCCAGGAACTACTTCACTGGGAATGTCCGTCTTCAACCTTAGCAATGCAATTATGGGCAGTGGGATTTTGGGTCTTGCTTTTGCTTTGGCCAACACGGGAATTCTCCTTTTTCTGTAAGTATTCATGTGGTGAGTAGCTGATCTCCGTGGAATTTCACTGTGTTTAAAGAATGCATGCACTGCCAGCAAGTGGAGGGATTTATAGTCCATATGTAATCAAGTACAGCATTCAAGCCTAAAAATATTAGCTACAGGTTTCAGACCTTTTTTTTCAGTCAAATGCTTTTACGGAAAAAGCCACTACTTGTAGTGCTAGAGAAAATAAAGTCCATGTTATTTACTACAGACCTAGACAGGGATTTTTCCTGTGCCCTGCAAGCTACAGAGACATAAAAATATTCAGTAGTAATAGTTGCAGTGGGTTAGTACCTAGTTGTTACTTGAGTCACAGGATCTCTAGAGCTTTCTTCAAAGCATGGTGCAATAAACACTTTTTTTAAACCAAGAATATTTATATTCCTTTGTATGGTACATATAATATTTTCATCTCACTCCCACAGTTTCTTCAGTTTCTTATGAGAGAGTCCTTGAAAGCCAACATAAATATAACCAAGATTTTAGTACAGAAAAGAGCTGAGGTACACTACTTAACTCCAGAAAAAAAAAAAGAGGCTTTTTATAAAGGAGAATTAATTAGTTTAAAAATGAAACAGTGCCATTGAATGACTAAGACACAGTGTTATTCTGGATCTCAGTATGAGACATTTCATTGTGAAAAGTGATTGTTAAGAAATCAGCTGGGAATTGTGTGCAGATTTCAATGATAAATGTTCATTGAGGGAAGAAATACAATAATTTACAATATTTGAGAACTATTCAACATAGTTACTGAGTTTACAGATTGCTCTAAAGAGATGTCATTTCTTGAATGTCAAATCTAAAAATATAGAACTTTTGTCATTTCTTAGGATTTTGGGAAATACATAATATGAACCCTGTATAAAGCAGAGTAGATGGCCAAAGTGGTACATATAGCCATCTGCTCTGGGGTTTTGTGCCAGGATAGCTAGATCCATGCTGCTAGCTTACAGTTTGCTGTGGTTGGGTAAAATCTAGGAATAATCCAAGGAGTTAATCAATTTACTTTAAGAACGCAGAACGTCTTATTATTGTGTTGTCACTAAGATAACCTGTAAAATATCTGGACTATAATTTACATCTTTTGTTAGCAAAGTGACAGAGTTTATTTTATTTCTGCTGCTTTTTTTACCTGGTACTCTAACCTGTGTGTAATACTCCACCCATGCTCCATCTCTTAGAGTACAAACTGGTGGTTGCAATAACTGCTGTAAGGAGAGAAATAAAAGTTAGGTCTTTTCAGCCTTGTCACTTCTTCTGTGATAATAGGGTCTTAGCCAAGAAACAGCCTCAAGCTCTCCTTACTGCTTTAGTTTTCTGTAATCCCATCCTTTTCTCATTCTTTCAGCAGTTTTTCACGAGATTTAAGTGCAATGTGTTTGTTCTAAAGGATGTAAAAATGCAGTTTCTTTTAAGTGAAGTAGATCAGATGGGTGATGTGAACACCAGAGAAACTTCTAGCAATGTGTGTTGGTGACTGAGCTTGACCCAAGTAGTGAGTGTGTAGATCTGTACCAACACATTGTACAAAAAACTGCCAAACATTAATGTGGAGATTTTATACGGTAAATGACTGCATTGTTCTCTCTAGAGTTAACTGTGTGTATTTAAAAGTGGATAATAGTTTTTGTTAGCTTTATGATGCCTTTAGATCTGTTGGCCTTGAGATAGAGCAGCCAGCTGAGATCAAAGGAACTTAGCAGGACCTAACTGAGCAGGCTAGGAGAGCTTCTCTCTTTGAAGCCTGGAGATGCAGGATCCTAACGTGGTGTCTGTAGTTATGCTTGAAAGTTGAACTGCTTTAAATGTTCTGCTCTCATGCCATAATCTCAGCATTAAACCTAGTCCATTAGTGTTAGATTTTTTCTTACACTCTAATTCAGTACATTTTTCCCATAAATGTATAGTTCTGCTGTCACTGCCACAGGTAGATCATTTCTGCTTTGCAGGTGATTAGAGTCCTAACAATACTTTCAATACTTGCTTTTTGCATATGAGAAAGAACTTAAATTCACTGCTTTTGAGTAGCACAGTTCTTGAAAGGTTCTAGGTTGCTTTATCCAGTATTGGCATGCACCATCCCTGAAAATTCTGCAGATGCAGAAAAATTAAGGGAGCATTTTCAGCACTAACAAGGCAGACCCAGCCTGATGTCCACTCTCACAGCTTTTGGGCTCCTGCAGTGTGAACTGTGCACTGCCATGAACATCTGGATCAATTCAGATCCGATATCCTAGGCATAAGATATGCAAAATAAACGTGCAGTGACACATCTTATTTGCTTAACAGTGCCATAACAAAGCATTATACTTTCTAGGCAAAATTACTGAGGTAGGAACTCCAAGGAACTTAATCGCAGCATTACTGATAACTACAGCCTACACCAAAAGAGAGCATCATTTCCTGTATGCAAAAGGAGAGAAAACTTTGGTGCAGAAAGATAACACAAAAAGTTTGGGAAGTTAGAGATGAGCTGGACCACCTGGGGATGGCAGGAGCAGTTGTTACTGCTTGTGGTTTCATCCTGGAGAGCCAGGACCTAAGTGATGGATCATGTTGCAGAGAAATATGGGCTGGCCAAGCACAAGGTGCTTTCAACCTGCATTTAGCCCAGCACTGCACGTGATTTGAAAAACCTTGCTGTGGCAGAGGGGCTTGTTAGATCAGGACTAGTATGAGACTACAGCTGAAGTTTCACACTGCAGCTACTTCTGCTGGGTGTCTCTGGAAGGGGTCGGGAAGCTGCAGCATAACTCCTGCAGTGTTTTAGGGCAGGCTGGCAGACCAGCCCTCAGGGAGGCTGTATGAGAGTAAACCCTGTGCTCTTCCATCCTCTGCACCTTCTGAGGGTTCAGAACTGCTCAGTGAAATAATTCTTGTGACTTCAGGAGCCTCACAGGTCTTCTGGCCCCAGAGCCTGGGACTTCACAGAGGGGTGGGACAGCACAGGTTTCAGTTTACCTGGTAAATGTGGCATCTGGGAGAAGACAGCAGTGGCATCACAGAAGCACTTTGTTCTTCCCAACACTGTATCAGTCCCCTGGCTTAAACTGTTTATTCTTTTGGGGGAGGTGACTTTTGCATCTGCAGTTTGCTTCCATAGCTACCAGCACTTCTTTGAAAGCAGACAAAATAAAAAGTAGGGGAGAGGAGCTTTTGGAGAGTTGCAATGCAAGCTCCTCTGCTTCTGTTTTGAATTTGTGCAGAGCGAGTGGCATGGACATTTTCATTCCTTTCCAAGGGGTGGTTCTGGCACAAATATTCCTGTCCATACCACAGTCGTAGCACAAACAAGTTTTTCATACAGTGCTAATGAAAATGCCAAGTGTCTGTAGGAACCCTATGGGGAGCTAAGGACAACAGATCAGATAAATACCTGGCTGCTTGGGAGTGTTATTTTTACCACTGCAAAGGCTCCATGAGCTCAGTGCCTGAAAAACAGGAGCTTTTAATATTAAGGCAGACTGGATGCTGGCATGCAGAGCTGTAGCCATTTGGGGCTGGGAGTGAGTCAGCCCCAGGAGCTGAGCACTGGGGCTGAGCGCCGTGTCTGTAGGCAGACAGGGGCGGAACAGCTCGGCAGGGAACATGGGCAGGAGCAGGGCTTAGCAAATCCATAAAAAATGGAGCAGAGTGACCTCAGCTAGTACAGTCTTCCTTCCCTTCTCCACCTTCTCAAGGAGAAACACCCTTAGGGCTATACAAAGAGTGTGTTGTTATTGTCAACCATCATTCTTTGCTGGCAAAAGGACAGTTCCTCCTATCACCTCTTTATGTTTCTCCCTGCTCCTCTGGCCCCAAGAAACTAGTTGGTCATTATTTGGCACTAAAGTATTTCCAGTCTAAACTTAATAAAAAAGTGGGGGGAGGAGGCTTCTCATTTTGTTCTTTCTATGTATTCTTATGAAAGAGATGTGTTGCTGCCTATCTATGGCAGCAGTTTGTTTTGTCTTAAATTTTAGCCTTGTTTTTCTCAGTGTTCGGAGGGTAGTTGTCATAATAAAGGGAGGAACTGCCAACAGATTGTCTGAATGCTCTTCACACACATCATGAAAACATCATCAGGTCTTTGTGTGTCGTGGTGTTGGAGAGGAAGGCACACATGGTGCTTGGATTAAAGACATTGAGCAATGAGAAAATGTGCTTTTATGCACTTGGCTCTCGGCACTGACTAATTATCATTTGTGCCAGCAAGTTCCCTTCACAAACAGTTTGGTCATTACTTCCTGCAATTCTTCCATGTGAAGTTAAGTTATGGATCATGTCAGACCAGGACTGACATCAGCAAGGGAACATGAATCCCTACCTTGACAAAGTACAAGCCTTTGGTTGCAGCCTTTATTCCCAAGGGGAGCCGGTCAAGCCTTAACTCCCCACATCTTCCCCCTCCTTGGGCACTGTGAGGCACATAAAAAGCCATTTGGGCACCCCTTTGGTAGCATATGAAATGTGTCTTGGGAAAAGATGCTTCCATTTGGCATGGAAGTCCTAAAATACAGGACTCTCCTTTAAATTTTCACTCTGCTTCCAGGAAAAAAAAGTTTTAGAATGGATGTTGAGTGACATATCTGGCTCGTCCATGCTCTGATAAATCTTTGTTCCTATCTGATAAAACATCTGTATTCTTGCTTTTTTCAATATGGGGAGGTGTAACTCACTAAGAGGCTGTGCTCTGCAGCTCTGCTAAGTTTTATTTGGTTGTATCCCTCTACGTGCAGGGTTTTCTACCTCCATGGTGGAACTGCTAGCAGGATGTGAATCACATGTATTTTAGGGCTTTTTGCATTGTCAGAAGAATAAAAAACTATCTCAGGGTCAATGGGAGTATGACCTGACGTGAAATATTGCAATGTCAGACCTCATCTCATATGGTAAGCTTTATTTTCCATTCTTTTTTAGGCTGCTTTTGGTTTCGGTCACGCTGCTGTCCATTTATTCAATACATCTCCTGTTGATGTGTTCAAAGGAAACAGGTAATTTAAGATGTTACACCATTCAGTAGAATGTAAAAACCATGAGGTGTCAAGTGTTCAAATGAGGCCAAGTACTTTGTGTAAGATGGAGTTTCTGTCACTTTGCTGACACAGTAGGAAGGCCTGACACACTTTGGGTCAGAAGTCCAGAATTGACAACAATTTATGGAGACCAGCATCACTGTAAAGAGAAAAACTTACAACAAAGAATGAATTCTGGTGCCCAGAAATGTTATCTTCAGTAACCTAGAAGGAACAGCTGATAAAGTTTCTTTGCATTACAAAGCAAATTGCAAATGAAATATAATGAATCTTTGCCTATGGTGAAGCTTACCTGGAAATACAGTTTGTCCTTAGTGGTTAGTGTGAAACGCCTGATAATCTTTGTGGTGGAGTTTTCTTAGAATAAAATAAAAGGGAACAGTTCCTTCATAAAGAGAAGTGTCACTGTAACACAGATACACTATCTAAACACAGTACTATGTCAAGTGACACTGTGCTCTGAATTCCGAGAGTCTCTTTCCTTGTTAACAATGTCTGAAGCCATATTTTTAAAATAATCTGTGCACAAGAATACTGTAATATTTAAATATGCGATTTGGACATACATGATTACTGTTATAGCACGTATAATGTCAGCAACTGCCTGTTTAAACTAGATACAGGTGCCTCAGTGTGGACACATTTGTGCCCCATTACTTCCCAAAATCTAAGTTCTGCTTTCTACGTTGCTGGGACATTTAAGCTGAAACTTGTTTTTCACACAAACTTCAAAGCAAAAATGTCAGCTGTAAGGTAATACAGAGAAAACCAGATAATGGGATACATTTTAAAAATCATCTGCCTAGTGTAACATCTGCAATATTTCTCTTTCTGTTCCTATGTATCTCACCATCTTCACAATGCCCAGTCTCTTTCTCAGCCTACATTACAGCCAAGTAAAAAAAAAAAACATTTAACAGAAACACAAACCAGTTAATAGAGGAGTTTCACAAGCTTGACAGATATTTGGAAAGAAATTTTAGGTATATTTTACACCTTTCCGTGCTTTTACCAAAAACACAGGACATTGAGAATTCACAAGTTAAGGCTTTGTCATTAGGAGCCATAAATGATCCTCTAAACCAGTGGCTGTCCTCATCTGGATCTTTCCGTCAAGGCAAGTGGAACTGCAGAATGGCAGCAGTGTGTGTCCAGGCTGCCTCTGCTGACTTGTGGATCCTGCTGTGCCGGGTTTTTTCCTGGAGAGGAGCCTTTCTACATTACTCTCATTGCAGGCACAAAACTTAATATGCTGGAATGAGGATACTCGAACTTAACATGTCACTCGGGGTATAGACAGACTCATTAAAGGCATGTCATACTCTCATTAAGAGCTTCCATTTCAGAAGTGACTGGTAGCCAACAATAACATTTATAGAAGTCAAGAAAACATTCCTGCATAATTTTTAGCCCTAGAAATTACAAGAGAGCTCCCTACTTACTTGCGAAGGGCAGTTTTGGCTGCATAGACAGGTGCTTGGCTGAAAAGGAATCGTAAGTGATTCGACTCAACAGCTTTCCGTAATGTGTTACCTTTCTCTTCTTCTCATGCAGGCTGCATGGTTTATGAAAAACTTGGTGAGCAGATCTTCGGTACCCCAGGGAAAATGATTGTCTTTGGATCTACATCTCTTCAGAACGTTGGAGGTAAAGGAAATGAGGAATACTGAAAAACAAAGCCCAGGAATATCTCAATAATTTTACAGCTACAAACAAGTCAGGTTCCTTCTCTCCATGACATCCAGAGATCCTCATGCTCCTCAATATAGTTGTGGCTATCACTTTGCATGCAGCTGTTTAAAAATACTGCTTTACTGAGTGATCAGTAATTTACAGTCCGTCATAGTTTGGGGTGTTCTGTGATCAGACACTGATACGGGAAAAGGTTCAGGATGCTTCTCGGTACTTGTTCCATTATTTTACCCATTTTCTAAAATTACCTTCTTCTTCTTCCAGCAATGTTGAGCTATCTCTTCATAGTCAAAAATGAGCTGCCTTCTGCCATAAAGTTTCTAATGGGAAAAGAAGAAACTTTTTCGTAAGTTGAATTAGTTCTGGTACTTAGACTGCAGAATTTAAAATTGTATGGTAAAGTTTAAGCATATGTTTACAAAAGCTCTTAAGTATTGGATACCCTTTAGGTTTGTCAAAGTAGATTTTCACAGGAATATCTCAAGGGGTTAATAAAAGACAAGACACACTTGGGAAGGAGAAGATGGATAGGAAATGAAAGCTTTAGTTGCCCTCTTTGCACACCAGATTTTCATGAAGGATTTTGGTATATACAAAACTCTTATCATAGAATCCGATATTTTACAGTGTTAGGCAACACTTGAAATATTGGAACAATGCAAGTTAAAGATACTATGTGTTTCCCGTATTCTCAGCCTCGTACATGATTTTGCCCCTGAAACAATGTCCATAGAGTGAAATTCTTTGATACTAGCATATGACAACTGCAGAATATAATACTTAGATTTCTGCCTCATATCACTCCTTGGCATTTACCAGCTACTTAGTAGAGGGGTGGCATTTTTCTATACTAGTAAATACTCCTTGCACTGGATTATATGGTGTGCTGCAGTGCAAGAGAAGGTGGTAGAGATTCCATTTCCTACTAAACTGGACCAAGCAGTGGAAATAGGTCAGAAATACAGAACATCACTAACACTGTCTCTGCTCCTCTTTCTTTATTTCCAGTAGGATGCAAAGCACTTTGGTAGAGGAGATACAGACTTGGGCTAGCTAATGCATGCCAGCCTGCTGGAGCCTGGTTTGCTGCTCCAGTCACGTGCCTGGGTGGTTTGGCAAATTACTGTGGTGGCCCCCCCCAGCCCCACTGTGCTCTATGGCCCTTTGCATGATCTTCTGTCATCCTGGCAGGTTACTGAGGTGGTTGTTCTGTCTCTCAGACCCACGCACTGATCTCCATGGTAGGGTAATACTTTGTCTGGTGACTATGGAAATCTGCCCTACCGTAATCAGAGCACTGCCATGGATACTTAATGAGTCTGCAAAGCCAAGATGTGGTCCCTTCTCTCCTTTTGTAGGAGCTTGTAGGGTACGGAGACCAAAGATAGTTCTGTAAGTATAGCAGTCAAAGAGGATGACTGAGTGAGGAAAAGCAGAGAATGTTTAAGGTATGCTCATGGTGTGTTTTTAATGTTTTATCCAGGGAATGGTACGTGGATGGGCGGATTCTTGTAGTCGCAGTGACGTTTTTTATAATCCTCCCTTTATGTCTCCTTAAGAACTTAGGTAAGATGAAAATGCCATCACGGGAATCAAAAAAAGGAACCCAGACATCGTGCCACTGATGGCCAAACTGACAATTCAACTATAATAAGAAAAATAATGCTCTCATTGTAATCTAAGCAGCCTCCCTGATCCAGAAATAATCTGTGTTCTGAGCATTTTGAAAAAAGTAGGCCTAAATTATCACAGTGATTGAGCTCAGTATAAACCAGCTTTATCCATACAATTGTGGAAATTTATTTTAAAAATTATAGTTGAAAGTCTTCATTTCATAAAGTAATTCTGTTCTATGTGTAAAAACAAGTTCACAAATGGTGAGATTACAAAAAGTGTTACTTTTCTATCAGCATCAAAATTTTTACTGGTGAGGTTAACTGGAAGTATTGGACTTTGAAGTAAGCTATGTACAGGGAACTGCATTTTCTGATGTGTTTGAATCCACTGAGATGCCAGTAGGTACACACTGTTTTTAAAACCATGTAACAACATTTGGCACTGAAGTCCATTTGGGATCTTCCTTTTGAGACAAAAACCCAAACTCAGCTGACGTGACCCATATCAGGGAACCTGGGTCACATTCTGACTGCAATTGCACACTTTCAGGTTTTTTTTTCAATTATCACAGCCTCTTTTAAAAGTAAAGTTAGTTAAACTGATGTAAAGGTGACCCAGAGGAAGTCACAACAGGTCAGAGCAAGGCTCAGGCCTGCCGGAAAGCTAGGAGTCTTGAAAGACTATGAGAGACTCCCACACCAGCAGGACATGCTTTTGTCCTGCCCAGAAGTTCACAATACATATTAAATGTTTAATACATTTGAACTTTTCATGAAGAAGCAAGAAGAAGTAAAAAACAAGATAAGACTAATAAAATTATTCTGTATGAGACGTCCTTTTAATTTCTTTCAGGATACCTTGGCTATACCAGTGGATTTTCATTAAGCTGCATGGTATTTTTCCTGGTAGTGGTAAGTTCAGCTTGCTTTCTTTGTTGGATGAGTCACTTAGAATCATAGAATTGTTAAGGCTGGAAAAGACCTTTAAGACCATCAAGTCCAAGTGTCAACCCAGCACCTTGTTCACCATTAAACTATGTTCTCAAGTGAAATACCCACTTGTGTGTTTTTTTGAACACTTCTAGGGATAGTGACTCCACCAATTCCCTGGGCAGTATTTCCAATGCTTTACAACCGTTTCCATGAAAAAAAATTTCCTAATGTCCAATCTGAACCCTTCTGGTGCAACTTAAGGTCATTTCCTCTCATCCTGTCACTTGTTACCCGGGAGAAGAGGCTGAACCCCATCTGGCTACAGCCTCCTATCAGGTAGTTGTAGAGAGTGATAAGGTCCCTGCTGAGCCTCTCTTTCTCCAGGCTAAACATCCCCAGCTTCCTCAGCAGCTCCTCTTATGACTCACACTAGGCCCTTTAGCAGCTCCATTGCCCTTCTCTGGACTAGCTCTAGCACCTCAGTGTCCTTCATGTAGTGAGGGGCCCAGAACTGGGCACAGCACTCGAGGTGTGGCCTCACCAGTGCTGAGTACAGGGAAATGATCACTTGCCTAGTCCTGCTGGCCACATTATTGCTGATAGAGGCCAGGATGTCCACAATTTCACTGATATTTTAATTTTAATTTGCTTTTTATTATTATTTTAGCAATTAGCTATCTTCTGCTCTTGTTCTAGGTTATTTACAAGAAGTTTCAAATTCCCTGTGATGGAGAAGGGCTAAATGCAACATCACCTATCGTATCAAATAGCTCAGCACATGAACATATGTGTAAGCCAAAGTATGTTATCTTTAATTCCAAGGTATGTTTCTTTTATAATACTTACTTTTAATTCACATAATATATGCACCTACACCCCATGTTCTTACTCTGATCAGCACCACAAAGGGCCTGATTCCTCATGGTTCCACTTGTGATCCAGTGGTGAACGCACAGTGGGTCTCCTTGCCCAGTCTTAGAGAGATGCCGTGGTGAATGTGCCTCCTTGCAGTCTTGTCCTGGCCTGGTAGTAGATGTGTTAAGGCTATGAGCCTGAGCTACCACTGCACAATAAATGCTTTCTTTAAGAGATTTTTGCTTTTTGCTGCTGCTTACTATCCACGCTGCAACTGTGCCTTTAGGCTGTTGTTCAGTAGAGGCTGAGTAAGCCCCACCTGCATCCAAAGCCCAGAAGTAATCTCTGTTGTCTGCACACGAACCACTTCTTTGAAACAGGGTACATGTTTCTGTAGCCATGCGGCGAACTGGATTGTGATAAGGATATGGCTGAAAGATAAGTCAGCAAAAATTTGGTTGCCTCTCAGCTGGATGCTTCCCTCCGTCACCACACAGCTGCAGAAAATGTTGGTCTAAAAGAATATGAAAGAACAGCTGTCTGTAACTGTGGGAGCAGGAGGATGGCTCCTGTCAGCTGTGCTGGGATGCAGTGCTCCCAGTGAAACAGCACCTTATCCAGCAGGGCGTGGTCTTCAGGGCCTTAGTTGCATTCATAGGGAATGCACATTTATAGTAGACGTGTGCAAAAAGTAATTTTTTTTAAAATTTAACCCACCAGCTTCATTTGAAGAAGCCAGTTGAAGCACTTTTCTTTAGTTGGGGGTAACCGTCACCCCAGATCCGGCATGATGGACCAAGGATTAGTTAACTTGGTGTGTGACGGCAGCTTAGGTGTAGGTGTATTTCAGAAAGCTCTGAAGGGTAGTCTTCTTCTGCAGTGAGTGTCAGTATTTGCCTCAGAGCCAATGGAGGCACCTCGGAAGGATCGGTCCATCTGAATTATGCACACTGGAGCTGAACTGCAGAGGTTTGCCCTCAGGGCCAGTCATTTTAGCAACTTCAGTGTGTGAGAGGAGAGACAGGACAACTTTACAGAATAGAAGGACATCCGAGGTTGCAGAGACCTGGAGGTCACCTGGTCCAACCCCTGTGCTGAAGCAGGGCCACCCAGCACTGTGTCCAGGCAAATTCTGAATATCCCTACAGATGGATATACCACAGCAGTACTGTGCTGTGAGTGAGGGAGTGGTGGCAAAGGCCTGGGCAAGGAAGGACCTCCGGGGAACAACCAGCACATTTACTGAATCTGTTAGGCCTGGAGTGCACCATAGGTATCTTGTGTGGGAAGGGGATGCCTCTGACCAGCACAAGCAGATCTCAGAGGGCAGGACGGAGCGGCGTGTAGGAATGGACTCATGTTGTCCTTAGAGGAGGACCTATTTTTTCCTGTGACTTCTGCTCATACTTGTTCCCTCAGGAGAATGGAAGTGCCTGAGCACTGATATAATTTGTGAAGTTTCACTGACGACTGAAACCCACTTGAGTACTTAGTGGAGAAGGATCTGAGGTCCCACTCGGAGGCCTCCTGCACTTCCTGGTGACATAATGGTCTTTCTCTTTCCCCAAGAAAAATCATGCTCACTCCACAGCCCTCCTAGTCCTTTTGTTGGCCTGGGAAATTAAGGGATTCAGTCTGGTACCGTGAAATATCCATTTATTTGTAAGTTCTGCATTCCTGTTCTCTTTTCTTACAGTCTGGATACGGGCTTCCTCTTCAGGACTTCAGCCTTAGCACCATGGGTGCGCACCCCTCTCCATGCCAAGGCAGGGTAGCGTAGCGGTGACCCGCCGCACGTCCCTTTTACGCGTGACACTGTGCTAGTAACGGTGGCAGTAGCTGGGCAGGCAAACCCATCCCAGGGGGCAAAGCCAGCAGCAGCGTGGCATCCAGCTCTGTGCTCTGTGAGCACAGTCAGGGCTGCATGCAAACCACCAATGCAAAGGCTTTGTCCTCCTGTTGAAAGCGCACTGTTTTCCACATTTCATTAAATACGTGCTAATTGACAGATCTTCTGCCTTCTCAGAAAGGCTCTCAGTGTTCGGTTGAAGAGTCCAGCAAGCTGAGAGCTGAGGTAGTTGAACATGGAACATATCTTCACACCACTGGGGGAAATGCTGCTTCTTAACTTATTTTCTGAAATTCTCTCTGAACAGACCGTGTACGCTTTGCCCACCATTGCTTTTGCGTTTGTGTGCCACCCATCAGTCCTCCCGATTTACAGCGAACTTAAAGAGTAAGCCCTTCTTTTTTTTTTTTGTTTATTGTTTTGACCCATTTTACATGGAAAATGTTAGCACAGAGGTGCTCTGAATCATTCATGCCACTCAGAGGTGTGCTTTAGTAACACCCAACAAGCCAACAAGCATGGCTGTCAGCTAGAAAATCAGGCCTCCCAGGCATACTGTGCCCCTGGGGCAGGGGCAAGGGAGGTGGAGAATAATGCAATACTTGGGAGTTTTCCCTGGAAGTACACAGCAGCCTGGGGAAAGCCCAAGTTCTGCCGGTTGATATTTGGCATAGGAGAGGCATGTGTTCCGCAGTGTTAGTGCAACTAAAACTCTGTTGCAGTACCAGGAAAATAAAAGTGCTTTCAGCCTCACTGATATTAAAAGACCTTTGTTGGTACTGCTGTCTCACTGACACTGAGCCGGGATGGGCTGCAGGGGGCTGGAGACCAGCCCTGCTGTGACATTGCTGGCAGCCCTGGGCAGCTACAATGGGGTCCTTGGCCATGGGGGAGCCCCAGGGGAGAGGTCAGGGTCAGTCAGACCCATGACTGCCCTCAGACACTTGCTGGGTGCTTTAAATTTCAAGTGACTTGAGCAGGTTCCCAGGTACCTATTAGTGCATCCATGTGTGGATTTAAAAGTCTAAGTTGAGGTACTGGAGTGTGAATTCTTCAGAATAAATATCTAAAGATTAAATGTTTACACTTAACCTAATTTACAGGTCTGCATAAATACAGTCTTTTCTACCCACCGGGACACAAATATTTCTCTGCAGTCATTCAGAACATATTGGGGTTTTTTTTCTCTCTGTATAATTTTATGCTTCCTTCATTTTGACCTTTTAATTTAATTACCAGAGTGTTTCAGGGTCATCCTCTCTCCACATGGCTTCACTGTTTAAGCAGGTACAGACATGGAGCAGAGCCACAGGTCGCACCCACTATTTTTTCACATAAGCCCCAAGTAGGGTCCTTTTCCCCAGTCCTTGTCTTCCTTGTGCAGCCATCACTGAGTTTCTGTTTTAAATGAAAGTGCATTCATGAGTCTCCCCAGAATTACTATGCTTATGCAAACACCTAATACATTTTAAAACAGCTATGGAAAAATCCAGCCCAACCATTCTTATGTGTTCTTTTCTTGTTCTTTCTCCAGCCGTTCACAGAAAAAAATGCAGTTGGTTTCAAATATCTCATTTTTTGCCATGTTTCTGATGTACTTTTTGACTGCCATATTTGGCTATTTGACTTTCTACGGTAAGTATGCAGTTCTTTACTGATCAGAGTAGAAAGGGGATACATGTAAAATCAATAGTGTATCCCAGCTGGAAAGGAAAATCCCATCCACTTATATTAAAATACTTTTCCAAATAATTTTCCTTAAAGTTCTCATATTAAAGTTATAAATCCTTTCCTCTTTTTCCCCTGTGGATGAAAAGCACAAGTGAAAGTATTATTTGCAAAAGGCATTTTCAAAATATGAGGGAGAGATTTGTTCTACAGAATTGGGGATTAGCTGGGCCCCACTAAGATTTTGTTCCAAGGTCCTCACCTGAATGATGTGTGCATTGGTAATGGCTGAAGCATGCAAAAATTGAGACAGATTTGAGAGCAGGTCCTAGGAAATGAGTAACATATCGGCCATCACAGCTTTTTCACTTTCTTAGTAACACTTTCATCATAGAGGCAACAGACCAAATGTTTTTCCTGTGTCCCTAGAGCTGACCTCTTTAGGTCTTGGTTAAACAAACTGGCAGTGAAGGTGGGGAAGCTTTGAGTGTTGTCCCAGCTCAGCCACCAAAGGATGATTATCTCAGTGTTTGAGACTCCTACCCAGTCTTTTTCCATGCATACCAATTCAGTTAACAAACAAATTATGTTGCATTGCTAAAGGATACAATATGTATGCCCTAGAGGCACAATTGTTAAGTAAAGTAGGATAAAATATGAATGTTGCCCAGGAAGTTACTCCCATGTTCCAGTATCATGAGAATGTTGAAAAGTATCATCTTTTTCCATGGGCCACTAAGGGGTCACAAGACAGGTGACAAAGCTGATGTTTGCCTTTTACCTCAGAGTCACCCATCAGTCTTCTCCACCCTATTCCAAGTGACATTTTTGTTAAAACCTCCTCATTTGTGATACTGTCCCTTGTGAGCCACCAATTGCAAGAGAAAAAAAATAAGTAAATATGAAATGTGGCACTTTTTTTAAAAAAAAACCTATCTCATATTTGCTTTTTCAGACTCTCATTCTGATTATGAGGCCTTGAGTATACATGTGTTGAAGTAACTTGAGGTCATCTGTTCTAATTTTCCCAATAAACCCACAAATAGGCTGCAAGTGACAACAGCATCAGCCGTTCTCATCCAGCTGCTCCCATCTAACACATTTTCGTAAAGATGCATCAAATTAGCAGCCCCAGGGAGCAAGTGGGTGTAAATCAGCATGGACCCCTTCGCTTTGGCAGGGAGGAGATTCTGATGTGATTGCCCCAGGGATCTGAGGAGGCAGATCTGTGGCGCTCCTCTCTGGGAATCTCCCGCATCCCTCAAGGACGAGGGTCTGGAGTCCATGGAGGAGGTAGGGGCTGCGTCCTTCTGGCCCTCCTGAGGGGGAATGGTGGAGGAATCCTTGGGGTGTCTTGTGTGCCTCTCCCACGTTAGGCATCCCTGCTCTCCAGCACTGAGAGCCCACAGGTGGAAGCTGTGGAGCTCTGCTGGGGCTTCTGCAGTGTCAGTGCAGTGACAGGCTGCAAAAAAGACACTGGGGGAATATAGAATTCCTCCATAAAATTCCTTCCTTCTTCCCCTTGAGACTGAAAAGACCTTACCTTTCATATGTTCACTTACAGTGTTCTAACCCTCTTGTCTACCCTTACCTGGGTAAGAACAGTATTTTTATTGTGACCATTTCTTCTTTACACCAATAGTACTTGTCTGTTTGCTGTGTTCTCAAAAGTGTTGCAGTGATGACTATATTTACATTGCAGAATTACAGAAAAGAGGTGTTTTTCTTCCCGTAAAAGGTCACAGTGTGGTTGGGCTCTGTGGTGTATCTAGCTGAAAGGAAAACAGACCTTCAACTGTAAGCCTTGCCCTTCACTTCCTACCTGGCTGCAGCCCGTGAGCGGTACAGAAGTTGCAGTCTGTGCTTGCAGGAGCAGAGTAAGCTCTGTGTTGCAGAAGCTGTGCATGTGCCCGGCTTGAAAACCCCACTCCTGATCTGCAGGGAGGTGGGAGAGCATTTTCTTTCTCCTGGTGGGGATTCAGGCACTGCGTAGGTGGTGGTGACCTGTGGTCTCTACCCAGAAAGGCGCCCTGGGGGGAGTGTAGGCATTTTGCCACAGGACAGATCCCTCTGCCTCCAGGAATACATGAGGTTTTACCAAGTGCCAAAGATGGTAAATTAGACATGGCCACTGAGTTCCCTTTAAGAGCTGTTATGTTTTACCACCAGCTTTCTAAGATAAGCAGGCAGAAACAAAGCATGGGCCTAAAAAGGGGCAGCAAGTGTGTTTTGTGGCATGCTTAACAGCCACCCCCTTAGGTTATTGCTCATGGATATTTAAAAATTACAAAGCAAACACGTAGGTTCCTCAGCAACTCGGTCTTCCTGCTGGTTAGTACATGCAGACCTGCTCTGCACTATTTATCACAGCTTCAAGGAAACATTTTGGCAGGAGACTGTATTAAAATATTGCCAGCACCTCCCCGTTAAGCACCCCCTGTGATTTGTCTTGGCTGCTGGGGCTGCTGGCCAGTGTGGAGCTGAGCTGCAGGCTCCGCTGGCAGCCCTCAGAGGAGCTGCTGAGGGATTTGAGTGCAAATGTCAGAGCGTCCCGCTGAGAGCTGACCCGAGATAGGCTTTGTTCTCAGTTGAGAACAGGGGCACTGCTTTTTGCTGGAAGTTTATTTGCTGTTTAGACTAATTTAGCTCAAGACCTTACAGTTTATATTAAGTTCAGCCATTGCAGTGCATGTGTTTATGTTATATCATTTGAAACTTAAAAAAAAAGTCCACGGAACCAATTAAAAATAGCTGATTTCACTTTACCTATTTTTGTATATATGTATATATGTAAGCAAGCTTTCATGTATGTCTCACTGTTGTCTTTTCTACAGTGAAAATTACCTTAGACTTAGGCATGTGCTGTCATGAATTAAGATGCAGTCCTAAATCAGGCCTCCAAAGGATTAATCTGGAATAATGGGATCATTGGGATTTTGTTCAAAGCGCTGTTTTAACTCGAGAATGTTTCATTCCATACTCTTTTGTTTACAGATAAATCACTTGTTGTTCAAGAAGGCTGTTGTTAAGCAATGATTTTTGTGGACTAATTGCCTTTTTGCCAGAACACTTACCTTACTGTCTTTCCCATAGAGAATGTGCAGTCAGATCTGCTTCACAAATACCAGAGCAAAGATGACATCCTCATCCTGACCGTGCGTGTGGCTGTGATTGTGGCGGTGATACTCACTGTGCCGGTGCTGTTTTTCACTGTAAGTAAAAAGGTCTGCGTGGTTTGGAAGTTAGTAACAGCTGTACACAGCACATTTCTTCAAACCAAAGTCCAGTGGTGGCTGAGACTACATGCAGCTACAAAAAGAGCTTGAGCTTGGATTAGTCTTTTCTGATGCCAGACTCCTACTAACTTCTGGAGAAGTTCTCTATGCAGTAAATAAATAAATCACTTTTGGTCTTAAACCTGTTTTAAATTGAATCTACAAGGTTCCTCTCTTACTTCACATCACTTTACTGGAGCAGGCTCAGAGGTGAAGTTCCTTTTTAAGTGCAGAAGGATTCAAAAAGGCATGTTAAAAAGAGAGGAATATCCTACTGCACATGCACATGTACCTAGAGTTCTGAAATAACAATTTTAAGGAGTATTTCAAAGGACATTGCATCAGGCAACCCAAAATTTGTGACAGATCTGTGCGGCACTTGTCACGTGAAGAACCAGTTAAAATAAACATGGGAAGCTTTGAATTGGCTCATAGACTATTCTTGACAGAGAACTTTCTATGTCTCTCTCCCTACAGGTGCGTTCGTCATTATTTGAGATGGCCAGAAAAACAAAATTTGACTTATGCCATCATGTTGTGGTTACTCTTGTTCTTTTGGTTATCATCAACCTGTTAGTCATTTTTATCCCATCCATGAAGGATATTTTTGGAGTTGTAGGTACAGTATCCTGGTTTTGTACTACTAATAAAAAACAGTTGCTAATCAGCAACTCAATAATTAGCTGTTGCTGACAGTTAACAAAACTCATTCATTTGAATTTTGCAGGCGTCACTTCTGCCAATATGCTGATTTTCATTCTTCCTTCGTCGTTGTATTTAAAAATTACACAGCAGGATGGATCAAAGTTGACTCAGAGGATTTGGGTATGCATTCCATTCCCATCAATGCAACACTTTAATCTTGTCATTCACTATAATGTGCTAGGTGCAAAGCAGACCTAGTCTGAACATATGTGTGAGCTCCTTTACGTTATGTTCCCCCTGTGCTTCAGTCAGCTGGCAGCTGTGCTCACCCTGCTCCTTGAGGGTCCCCTGGTGGAGGGGCCATGCCATGCATGGCATCTTGTGTTTTGGGGAGGCCCTTCTCTGTGGGATGAGGTACTTCCCTGGCTGGCAAGCAGCAGTAGCTGTCAGCAGGGTGCAGGAACCCCTCCAGGCCACCTCAGCAAGCCTTTCAGCCCAGCACGCTCTCTCTGTGTGTTGATCCAGAAAGCATGCAAAGTGCTCCATTTCCAGTATTCCTCCTGGTTTTAATGGACCTGAGTCAGACTTAGGGTGGTTCCACGTGAAGCAGCCAGCTGAAATGTTATGTTAGCTGTTTGGCATGCGTGAGCAGATAGGAATGGGCCTTGGAAAGATTTCCTATGAGCCCCAGAGAGAGCTGCAACTGAAAAGATACAACACTCCTATGTATTCCCAGTGTAACGGGGCATGCACTGGAAGCACTGTAAGGTCAGACCTTTCTTCTCTGAGCAGACAGGTAGAAAACATGTTTCACTTTGGCTGCATCCACTGATGCCATGACGAAAGGGCTGAACTTTGATGAACACATATCCTGTGGGAAGAATATATGGATTTCTGTGAGGCTTTGGAAAGAGCAGAGCTGATCAGTCCTAAAAACAGACTCATTTAATCCTCTTTAGGGATGATCAGTGTTTAAGAAGTGAATTGAAAGGATAAAAAAAAATTAGTTTGGTGTTCAGCGAGTAATTATTAATGACGCTAATCTGTTTAATTATCTGTGGGTCTTGTCTTTACCAGAAGTGCTAGCTCATTTTAGCTGATAACTTTGCTACATCACCTTGTAAATCTCCTTAAGAGAAGTTAACATACCTGAAGTAATTGTCTTTTCTTTTTATTTATTTTCTCTCCTTGTTTTTTGTTTCAGGCTTCTCTTTTCTTGGCACTGGGGGTATTGTTTTCCCTAGTGAGCATTCCCTTGGTCATCTATGACTGGGTACAGTCGGGAGGCAGTGCCGAAGGCCACTGAAGTTCACCTTCTTCTCAAAAGAAGATACCCCTGTTTGCTACACACCAAAATGGCAACCATCCGTTCTGTTGTCTAGTCCACCTTTTGTGAGTTTACTCAAATCAAATCCAAATAATGATTATCCAGTACTGAAAATTCTGTTATGGGTGTATTTTCTTGCAGAAAACAGACCCATTCTTCCAACAGGCATATCACTCTCTGATCAGCAAAAAGTCTGTGTTAATTGTCCATGAGACTATATAGAGCATCGCTCATAGAAATTCATCACAATAAGTTTCCCCTCTTCCACCCATGAATTACATTGTTCCATTATTATCCTTAGCCCTTCAGCCACAAGCTCTGCTCCTTTAGGGCAGCAGTGCCTATTGCTATCAATTCCAACTGGAGTGTTGTCCATTCATATCCTTCCCCCCTCTTTTAGCCAAAACTCTGCTCTCTAATTGTATGCATCTGGTTTGTTGGTTTGTTTGTTTGTTCTGTTGCTGTTTCAGGCACCATTTGCCTCACTGGGTTAAGTGTAGCATTCTGGATACAGGCATGAAAAGCACCACGAGAGTGTAACTGAGCTCTGTGTAAGCGTAGGTCCTAAATCTGGTGCTTCTCTCCAGTGTTTCGGGGGGAGAGCCAGCTCCAGGCCTTGGCCCATCCATGGCTTTGGGGAACAGACGCTGTGTTGTGTGTGTGTGTGTGTGTCTTTGTGATGCGGTGCAGGGAGCAGGAGAAGGACAGCCACCACTGCCAGCCACTATTCCCCTGGCACACTTGAGTTGGAGGCTGACCAGAACTTGACCCCAAACCATGAGTACTTGAGACTGAAGAGAAGCAGACATTTGGAGATTTCCATAAGAAGTCTGCATTTTCTTCAGCATTACACTGTTTAGTAATGCCCTATTACTCCTAGAAAAAAATACCAAGCTCCAGTTTTATCAAAACCTACGCATTTAATCATACTTCATGCCTTTTCCATACCTTGTAGGGACTGGCTCCTCTCTTGTGTCTTACCCTCCTCCCGCTGAAGTCAGAAGGGTCTTTGACAGCAGTGGGAGCAGGATTTGACTCACTCTGCCAAACTACTGGATTTCTAATGGAAATTGAAATCTGTAACATTTCTTTAAATGAACAGAAATACTTTTTATATTTAAAAGATTTCATTTACATTTTTCTTTAGTTCTCCGTAACAATTAAAAGATATTCAATTATTACTAGCAGAAGCACTGTAACTTGCAACAGTTGTCCACAGAATAAGCATTTGCCTAATGCCTTATAGCTGGTGTAGAGAACTATGTGTAGAGACTCAAAAGCTAAGTAGGTGATCACTCACCATCCTGAGCAGACATCTTCTATTAGTGCACTGCCAGCAGCGTAAACCTGTTCACTTTGTGTCATTCACCGTGTGAGCTAAAAAGTGTCTCAGAATATGAACGTGGCTCCCACTGAAAGAACTGATGGCTAAAGGGAGCCCCGCTTCATGCCCAAGGGCTGTGAGGCCCTTGGTATGCTCAAGCCATACCTGTCAGAACGCGGTGACCCTCTTGTTCTCAGTAGGTGGTTCATTGACAACTCCCTTTGTAATTGCGGAAGCAGACTGTCATCAGCTGTGAGGAACCTGTCATTGCAACTTGCTCTTTTTAAGGTTAGGGATAGAGTATTTGGGATCTTGGGATTTCTGTGAGCTACTGAATCGCCTCAGTTGCCATTGCCTTTTCCTACATGGCTTGAAGTCACTGAGAGTTGAGATCACAGAAGACATCTCAGGACCCTGAAAGTCGGTTTCTAAAGATAACATCCAGAGAGCTTAGTTTGGGGCCTTCCTAGGAATTTGGGCATTGAGATGCAGATTGTTCATGCTGCAGAAACTAAGCCTACTAAGCCCAGACTTCCAGATTTGTACCTTAGCGTCGGCAGTGAGGTGCTTGCCTCTGATGATACTTCACTGTGATCCAGAAATAAGGCAGAGTGGATTCCACAGGCTGCCCAGGTCCTTGGAGTAGCCCAGCAGCAAAACTGGAAGCCTGCTCCTTCCAGGCAAAGTGACCTGCTAGACTGCAGTGCAGGGTTCCTTTATTCTGCCTTCCTCTGGGCCCCTGAGACCTTCACTCGCAGGCTCCCAGCAAGGTCTCTGATGCATCATCCTTTCTCCCCAGCACCCCCTAGCCCAGCCTTTAACATAGAAACTGCTGGGCTACCTGGGACCCCTGGGCTAAGATTCCTTGTGCTTTCCTATGGCTGGTCTCAGACCCTTGCCTGTGATGGTGCAGGTCACCAGTTCTCTCTGCACTGTCTCCTTATGGGACTGATCCCTGCCTTTATTCACAAAGAAGTCCATACCATAGTCTACAAGACCAGGTGTTAGGCAAGCTCTGGGAAGAAGAGCCTGTGCTTTGTTCCTATCTCTTTGCACCTCGTTCCAGGCATCTTCTCAGCTTAGGATGTAAATTTGTGGTTTTCCTTTTGCAGGCACCCAACCCTCAGTGGTCACTGTAGCAGACACCCAGCACCTCACTCCATTCTCTGACTCAGCTTGCTGAGGTTGCATTTCAGGTTTTGAGGTGCCTTATAATCTCTCTGGATCTTATCCTAAAAAACCTAACTCAGACCTGAGAATGCTGTACAGTGTTATCCTTAAGATGCTACTGGGCTCTCCTGCTTTCCTCCCCCTTTATCTTTCTTCTACTACTGATTAATGAGCAGCACAGCTCTGTGCATTGGGGGGTTGTGAGAGACGAGATCCTGGGAATGACTTTCAAGTATCCAGGTATGAACTAGAAGTCTGATCTGCTGCACAGGGTTCCAGCAAAGTCACATCTGTGACATCTCCTTCCTCCTCCCCTCCTACCCCCTCGCAATAGTCTGGAGTCTGCTGTTTGAAATACCAGCCATTGAGTTTTGGCACCCAACTGCCTTCGACTTGAAGGGCTGTTGGGTCACTGATTGTTCATCCTCCTAAATCTCCTCCATCACTATTCCTCTCTCTCCTCTTTGCTTTTCTGCCTTCTCCATTTTCCCAGTTTATTTGTATACTGGAGTTTTACTGAATAAATAGGGAGAATGAGCTGAGTGTGCATGGAGTGAAATTACCCAAGGTACTGGACCACCAAAGCATGTCTTATATACTGAAAAATAGATACCCAAAATATTAAGTCTCTAAACAGACTTTGTTTCTGGGTCTCTTGAAAAAAAAAAAAAAAA
>VZTD01006068.1:4595126-4622478 GCA_013397725.1 Rhagologus leucostigma
AAAAAAAAGAGGGAATTTTGCTTAGACTTGATTTACTGGCATCATATTTATAGATATTTATGGAAAGGAATCATATGTTTATTGATGTCTGTGGTAATGAACGTGAAATAACGTGCTTTTTGTTTTCTCATCAGGTTTATACATTCTTAACAGAATGCAATAGACCCTGCTGTAACTGTCAACATCAGTGATGGATGACAATATTTGTATGAGGTTATCTGTAAAATGTACTGCTGTTATTCAGTTCATTGGGAATAGTGAACCTGTAGCCACAATTGTACGAGTCCCACATTTTAGTTAGGATTTTAAGAGCACAGTGAAATGCTGTAGGAGTTTCTCTGTTGTAAAATTAATAGGATCCAGAGTACCATATCTACTTAGTAGGTGATAGCATGCTTTCTTTTCATAGAGAGTTTATCACTATTGTGAGCACTGCAAGTGTCATAGACTGGATGCAAAATTGCTCCTAATAACTGCAACAAAAAACTTTAAAATGCTCGTTTGTGTAATAGCAACAATCAAGTGGTGAGGGACAAGGAAGGACTAATTAGAAGCAGGGACTACTAATAAGATTGTAAGAGTTAATCCTACGCTTAAAAGACAGCCTTGCTGCCTCTCCTAGTCCACAGCACATTGCAAAGAAAATAGTTACGGGCTTAAAGCACCCGTAATACAGCTACCCTTCTCTGTCCAATGGCAAACATACCTAGGTAGTAAAACACAGTAAATTGTTATTTGGGAACAGTATCTCGGGGCAGTGACCTCTCTGGGTGATGCTTGCTCCTGGTCAGAGGGCCAATGCCAAATCTGTGCACCAGCACAGACCTTTTGTAGAGCTGACACAGACCAAGTGGTGCCTGGCACATGTGCAGGCCCAGGGCACAACAGCTGGTCTCATCCTGCAAGGTCAGGGATGGGGATGCTCATCCGCTCCGAGGGCTGCTTTTCTGAGCCACATACAAACCCAAAGCCTGTGCTCCACTTGTAATGGGTCACACGTGCGAGTGTGGGTTGGATGATATGTGGGTTTTGTCTGTACATCTGCCTTACAATGCATAAGCGCAGCACAGCTCTCTGATATTGAGTATTAAACAGTAACAATTAATGGTATGTCTAGCTTATCTTTAAATGAATACATTTCTTTGCTTGAGCCTTATGTTAAGGCTAAAGAGCACCTTGGTCAAAACAAAACTTTTCATATGGTGGTGTCCCACCTCCAGTCCTGCTGCCCCACCCCAGTGCCTGTAGGAGAAAGGCACCACAGAATGTACTCAGCTCCATCAGCAGCTCCATGAGATGGCTTTATCAGCTGGCGCCATGGTGCTTTCATAAACAAAGCCCCACAGCCCTTGGCGTCAGAAAATCCTTATTTCCTATAACGTACAGCAAAGAATGTTTTATTTGTATCTAATGTAAGGATTTCTGTAACAAACTGTGAAAAAAAAAGATAATGCATTAATAAAAGGTACAGGGCTGGAAAGTCTAGAATTCACAAATTGTACACATACCTGTGTTTCTGAAGACAAATCTATGCAGTTGTGTTGTATTGTAGGAAATTTCATTTTTATGTACATAAATATTGTAAATAAATAGGATGCTGTATATTTTTGCAGTTGTTTATCCCCTATGAATAGAAGTGTTGAGATAGGCTCTGCATATTAAGAATAATTTTAATAGAAATATAATACTTTAGCTTCTTAGCAAAATGTATATCCTTTTCTTTCTCCCGAGAGTTCACAAGTTAAATCCTAAACTTGAAATTATAATTACATCCCTAAAGTAAAAAGAAAAATAAAAGGTCCAGTTAAGTTGCTAGGATTAATTCCAGTGCATGACTCCCTGTTTTCTGAACAGCAAGTTTGCCAGTCTTCCTGTTTGGTAAAATATCTCCCTTGTTAAAGGGCCCCTTTGGTACCCAGATACCTCTTAACCTGCTCAGCTGAGGTCAGTTGGTAGTAAAGTACTGAAAAGGCTTTATGGAGGAAATCACGGTAAACTGCAGCCAGCAATTTGACCCAGCATTATGCTGTGTTGAATCCAGGTGTGTATTTACCCAACTAGTACAAACAGAAGTCAGAGCAGAGCTTCTGCATTTCCATTTTCAGCCATCAGAAATGTCAGTAGTTCAGAAAAATAAGAATGACAAGCCAGGGGTGGGCAGCAACCAGAGCAATTGGTGCCATTTCCAGCCCCCTCTCTTCCAGCAGAGTCCTGTGGCTGCTTCGCCTCAGACCCTGCTGCTCTCATGTGACCAAAACACTGGCACCTGAGGCTGCCAAGAGCTTCCCTGGCCAGGGACTGCTTGCACATCCCACCCTGTGAACAGGCAGAGGTCGTGGGATAGCTGCATGCATGTCCAGGGGTGAGGGTGATGGGAGGGGAGGGCTGGGTGTGTCCTGAGAGTGCATCCATCAGAGGCCTTGCATAGACTTTCTCAATGGTAAAGCATGGAAACATTTTTTCAGGACTGCTGAAAAATGGAGGTTAAGAAATGCATCTAAAAATAATTGTGGGTTTTTTCCATGTTTACTTTATGGGCTTGGATGAAAATGAAACTTGAAATAACATTTGCTTTTATCATGAGCACAAATTTGAGGGAAAAAAACCTGTATACAGTCAGTTCTACAGAGCTTTTCAAATTAATACCAGTGTACGTTTTGTTTTCAGTGTTATAGCCAACAAAATATAAACTGTAAAGGTATTTTTCCACTAGACTTGAACTTTACATTGTTTATAGAAACCTGTTTTTAGTGTCCCAACATATGCTAAGGCTCACACAGATCGAGTATAAACAATGTTGTTTGAATGATGTATGCTTGATACAAGCTCATCTCTAATAGACTGCTGAAGTGAGTCATCGGTAGTATTTTGCTCCTGTTAACATCACCTGTTAACTTTGTGCTGCTCATACCCAAATAAACAACACAGTTTTTCAGTTTCAATGTGTAAATAAAATGTATCAAGTTCTGTGATCTCTCTGTTACCTCTTAGTTTTTAAACATTAAAATTGTGATCTAAATCAATGTTGGGGGCCATACTCATTCTTCCAAAGGGATGACGATGTGTCATTTTAATGGCTTGAACAGCAAATGCTCTCTGCTCTTTATCCAGGTATTTTCACTGAATTTAGGGCATGCAGCTCTTGCAAAGCCAACTACATCAGATTTGGTGCAGGATATAGAGCAAAGCATCAACAGACGGCTATAGAGCATTAGAGTGAAGTTTCTGATACAGTTTCAGAGGGACCTGAAGCTCAGGCAGATGGTTACCACAGTCTGCCGTTGCTGAAGATGACAGCATTCCTTAAGGCCAGTACTTGTTTCTGCCTGCCCCTTGAAGACTGAGGGCTTGCCAGTCTGTTTCAAGGTCAAGTCAGGCAGTTTAACTTAAAGAGCTGCTGTTAAGTTGGGTTTGAGTTTAGATGTCAAACTGGTGCCTGAAGTGACTAAACCCCTGCTAGACTTTTCTCAGCTATGGAAGCAGAAGCCATTAGCAGATGTATGAGGAGGATACCCAAAGACAGTAATGTCTCAGGCAGCTGTATCTGCCAAAGTACCTCTGACAAAGCTTTAAAGGGTCTGGAAAGTGCTAACTTTTTTGCCTTTGACCACTAGTCTTCAGATTATAGTGACCACCTACAAAAAGGCCTCTTGGCTAGGGTCCAGACAGCTGAAGAGCTTACTTGACTGTGTGGGATGAGTACAGCTCCCCAGGCTCCTCTGCAGAAGAAGTGATGAGAGGATCCTTGGAAGCCATTGTCTGGTCCCCAAGCCCAGGCCAGAACCCTGGGAGCACAGAGGTACAAGCTTCTGCACTGAGCTGGTCTAATAGTCTCTTCTGTTTGGCATACATTTGCACACACTTCTCTATCCAGCCAAGCTTAGCCATCTCATAGCAGTATCTTAAGACATAGGAAAATAATTTATGGAGCAGAGGAAAAAAGAGAAACTATGGTTCTTTTTTTTCCTTGCTTTAGAGACTACGACAAATATCTGTTGCCTTCTGCAGTGCAGTCTGACAGCTTCACCTGAAGTTCACCTAAAACCACACAGCCAAAGTTAAAAACACCAATCTCCTTTCCAGCCACACACTTCTACTTTTGGCTTGTATCCCCAAAGTCAGTCAGATCTCCTGGGTACATCTGACCCCAGTCCCTGTTCGGGAGTGGGGGAAAAAAAAAAAGGAATAATTACTATTTCCTAGGGCAAGCAATGATTTTACCTGAAGGAAGACATTCCCCCATATGGTTCAAGTGGGGTCTTAGTTTGACTTAAATTCATGTGAAATTACATTTAATCTTCAAGATGAAGCCCAAATGCAAGCCACTGTTAAGATGTCTCATTTTCCATTATACAAAGAGCTCATGGAAGCAAGAACTCATTCCAACTTTAGGAAGTGTGGAGAAAGTGGAGATGGTAGGGAACAGGCACAAGTGGTAAGTCCATTTCTAAGACTTTCTAACCACAAACCCATAATAAGCTGAACATGGGCTTTGTTTCCTACGAGGAAGCTTCCTTCCCTGTTCTCAGCCCCATGCAGGAGAGCAGCACCCTTTGTTTTGCAGTCAGTTGTATTAAGGATCTCTGGCTGAAATATTGACTTCCTAGTATAGATCCCAGTGTCATTAGACAGAAGTTTTCAAGCAACTCAGCATCTGTGTTTTGCAAATATTAAGTGCCACGCATTTCGCTTTCAGCTTACAGTTACAGAAAATGGAGACTCTTAATGCTTGTCAGTGTTACTAAATGTCATGTACTGGAAAGGGACAGTGCTGCTGGCTTAGCGTGCCTCAACCTTGTCATGGCTCACTGCCTGAAAAATGTGAGGTTGTTGGTATTCTTAGAAAATGGTGTTGATCGGGCAAGGCCTACACAATATGTCTGGGAAAGTAAACTGTGAGGGCTGGGGTGGCACAAGCCAGCCCTGTCTGAGAGTCAGTCTGCAGATCAAAGCCACCTTGGGAGTTCCCTGAGCTTTGGGCCCACAGAAGCTGCTGTCCTGGAAAAATGGAGGAAAGTGTATCATCAACATGAGTTGGAATGTACCCTGGAGACAAGAACCACGTCCCCTCCTTAAAAATGCTACCTGCCTTAAAATGTCAGGTCCTTTTCCCAGAGGTAACCAGATCCCCCTCCTCCTGCCTGCCACGTTGTCTTGGTTTTAATTTAATTTAAATTTGAAGAGGTGGACACTCTAAAATGAGTTACCTCCCCTTAGTTCCAACCAATCCCTTTCCACCAATAAAGAACAAATACCAGTAGATATAAGCAGAAAAAATAAGTTTTACTAACAAATGAAACAGCAACAGGTGAAAATTAGCAGTGAATAATCACTAAATACAAAATTGCTAAATCTCACAAACTCCACAAGAACAAAGAGACACCCAAATTGGCAGAGTACCACTCCCTTCCAAGATAGCAGCCCCCACTGCCGACTGCATATATGGAGACAAAGGGAAAACGGTGTCAGACCTGAACCTTTTAAAGGGATCAGCAGCTCCTGACTGCCCCACAGTTGCAGTTCTGGCTGTGCTGCTGGGCCTTAAACAGATAGTAACGATTTTTTGGACATGGATGGATATGGAATACAATAGCATTTTGGGTTACCTAGGACACGTGTACCCTTGGGAGAGTGTTTGCCCATTGGGCAGCAAACCTTAAGCACTGCTGTCTTGCCAGTTATGAAAAGCTGGTGAAATTTACCTAGTTTTTGGTGGAGATCATCACTTCAGACTAAACTCTTTGAATGTACCAAGTACTGACCATGCCCATGACATGCTCCCCTGTGGTCTTCCTTCCTGGACACTTTTTGGGACCTATGCTCAGGTAAGTTCCCAAAAATTATTCTTTCCAAACCCCACTGTTTTCCTAGCAGTGCTCACTTTAAGCTTTGCAACTAAAGCTGGACCATCCCTGTTACTGCCTGCTCTAGACCTGCCCCACAGACCAGGCAAACCTGCCGGCTCCCCTCACCTTGCTTAGGAGGCGTTTGCTTAACCATTCCCCTTGCACAGCACTGGTTGACAACAAGCCTTGCAGAGAGGTGTTTGATAATGATTACAGAGGTGAAAACTAAGCTTCAGACATGGGAGCATCTGCAGCTGCCATTTCTCCTCTTCAGGCTCATGTCATGAGCTCATCCTGGTGAGCAGCTGATGGGGATGAGAGAGGAGGGTCTGTCACCCAGATGTCTCTCTGGCCACTGGGACCAGCCCGTCAGAGCTGGGTGTGCAGCCTGTCACAGAGGTGGGGTGAGCGTGGTGCTCAGCAGCACCGCTGCAAGAGCCAAGTGCATTGAGGATAAAAAACCTGTTGTTCTACCCCAGGTAATTATAAGGGAACATAGCAGAGTTAGGCATCAAGGTATTGGGAAGTGTCACGATAACAAAGAAACTCATGGAGAGGGTGGAGAAATTTTTACGATGTGGGATCAGGTTAATGACCTGTACAATGGCTGCAGTAAAAACAGCAGCATACAGATGCTACAACATTTGTAGAACACATTTCTTCAAACCATAACCAAAGCCTGTAATTTACTAGGATGTTAAAAAAAAAAAGAAAAGAAAAGAAAAGAAGAAGAAGAAAATTACATGTTCACTGACAAAGCCAGTTCTTGCAGTCTCTGAAGTCTTCTCAGGCTTAGTGCAGGCAGCAGTTCCCAGTAGTACTTCTTACTTAATAGCTGGATTTCCTATTAATTTTCAGATACCGTTTGTAGATAATCAGAGAAGTACCAGATGCTGGAGAAACAACTTCCCTGACATAACAAGGAATTATATATCTCTTGAAATTAGATCATCAGAAAATGAAAGGAAAGCAGGCATCAGTCTGCCACTCCTGCATCCAGTGGCATTTAAACAATGAGCACAGTTTCTGTTACTGTTGCTGGCAGCCCTCCAGCAGCACTTTGAAAAGGCAGCGTGGCCTCCCTGTAAACTGATAAACAATCTTGCAAAGCAATAGGCACAAGAACATTCACGTCTTTGTTAAATTTTTACTTGAGTAGAGAACTAATTGCCATCTTTCTGTGCAGAACAAGCAGGGTCAACTTCTCCATTTCCAGAGGCAGATTATTTTAACCAGAATCCACAGTCCCTGTAGTTAATGGAATAAACCCTAGGAATGCCAGTACTAGGAGATGCAGAAATTGTTTGTTTTCTCACAGAGTTCTGGTTGTGAAACAATTAAACTCAGTTGACAAAAAAAAGACAAAATAAATGAGTCCTAGCTGTGTTGATGGCTTCAAAACACACTCATTATCACTACAAAAGCAGACGTGTCATCCTCACACGTGCTGCTGATATCCTAGAGTAACACGTGATTACTGGCTGTACCATTCAGACCAGTCTCACCCACAGAGAGGATGATATTCTCACCCCTGCTCTGGGCCAAAGAATAAAGAATGGCCTGAAATCTTTTGCACAAGACTGCCAGTGCCCACCAAGATGCAGAGTGCTCTCTAAGGAGTGGGAAATGTGCTCAGATAAATGAATGCCACCTAATTATCTTCCTTCATCTAGTGATCTCGCATGTCCCTGCCTGCTACAGATTACACAAGGGTAAATTCAGCTCTTGGTAGGACTCATCCTCTGGACAGCTGGGAGGAGAAAGCCTGTCCCCGTGGATGACCAGAGGATGAGTTTAGATGTACCATGATGAGTAGGTGTACCAGAGCAGAAGATGTACCCCATGCAGTCCGCAAACCCCATGCAGGCAGCTAAAGCACTGAGCAAGTGAGGCTCCACTTCAACACATCAGGCAAGAACATCACCAACACCTTGGCCTCTCTGGGGACAATTTCACTATCCTAAAAGAGAGCACAATAATAAATCAGTTCATTTAAGCAAGAACATTTCTATATTTATATTATTTCTGTATTTACATCTCTATCAAGCACAAGAGACCACTAGTCCTGTTTACTGCAGAAATAAGCTGTACTTCCTCTCAGGCAACTGAATACCTCTCTGAGGGCTCAGAACAGTTGTCTAAAATTGGAAAGCTTCTTTTTGGGGGTATTTTTTATTTTACTCACATCTGGACAAACAGTCCAGACACCAATAAACAAAACAGGTCAAAACTAATAGCTAGAAAACAAGTCTTGCAACACACTCTTTACCTACCCACTTACCCTTGAGGAAACAACGTGGTTAGCACAGTTGAGACAGGAAAACAAGACCCACAAAGAGCAGGATTCATCAAAGCCAGCTCTGAGAGGTACTTTTCATAGGGGGTCAGACAGGAAGAAGGCATTTATCCACAAGAAGAACATGCAGTGTTTCCAACCCCACGCCTTTATAGGTGCTGCGTCAGTGGACCTCCACCAAAGGCAGCAGTGTCCCAACACACAGCTGGTAACAACTCTGCTGCCTTGCTGGGGAAGTACCAACTCTGGGATGTTACATGGCTCAAAACCGCAAAAGAGAGTTCATGTATCCTTGCCATGGATCTCCTCAGCAAATTTTCAGTCCCAGAGACCTTCCAGTAAGATGTGGATGAACCAAAGACAGAAAACCCAAGGTCTCGCTACAAAGGACCAGATTAGCTATATAGCATCCATATACAAATGCTGTACATTTTTAAATAATTAATTAATGTCTCACAAGAATTTCAAGTGACAAGTTTTATGAGCAAAGAAGTCTAGGGTTGGTACAGAGCTTATTTCACAAAGGGTAGTAGCAACCACTACTAAGTGGTAGGCACACCAGACTAATTTACTAATTAGATACACAGAGCTATTCCCAGGCACTAGTTCCACAGACTTTCCAAGGGTCACGCCCTGCTGTGAAATGGTTGAGGTCTGCTGTGATCCATGGAATTAGCCTCAGATTTATATAACCTGATAAAATGTCTTAGACTTCTGAAGAACTGCCTTAATGGATTTCTGCTAAGATACTGAGTTATATATGAATAGCTTTGAGGAGTTGGAGGGGATAACAGAAATGCTAGATAGGCTTCAAGTCTTTGTATCTTTTAGTGCTGATAAAGGATTTATATTTTATTTGTTCCAACATTGGTAAGAAATGAAAAATTGTCTAAACTGACTCTGTAAAAGATGTAGAGAGTCAACAAAAACCCAGGAAAACAGATAGTACTACTAAGGAAAATAATCTTAGGAATGAAAACTACTGCACTGGAGTTGTACGAGCTACAGGTCTCTTAGGACAACATTACTTCAAATCTCAACTGAAAATAAAAAAAATTAAAGGCAAGTGCAATAGTGGTTCTAGAGCACAGTGAAAGGCCATCTAATGCACAAGGCCCAAGCTGTGAGGAGGTAGCCAACATGGCTAGTGCTGGCTACTGAGAATTGCACAACTAGGCACCAAAGTCTTCCCTGTTCTTGTGGCAAACATTATTTTGCATACACACTCATATTTATAAGTCTGTCTTTAGCTATTGCTGCTATTTTTACTCGTCTCCACAGTCAGCAGAGCAAAACCATCACTGCCTATAGGATTTGTCCTTGCAGGCTACAGATGAAGACTAATCCCTGACACAAATTTGTCATTCTTATCCAAGTCAGGATGCAAATCAGCACAGACACCAGCAGTTTAGCACTTCACCACTTCACCACTTTGCAGCAATACTGCATGCTATAGTAAATATATCTATCTGTTCTCAGCTCCGGTGAAACTGGGTCACCAAAAGTATTTCCTCCTTCACCGTTGTTTTACATCTGGACACATAGAAACTGAAGTGTTACTCCAGTGTCCAAGGTTCTGATGACCCATGAAACAAATCCACCTCACCCAGTCAAGTTAATGAAGGGCAAACACAAGCCCCACTGGGAATCATTTTTCAAATGGTTAGGGGTGGGATAAGACAGTCACCACATATTTTGCTTCAACAGCTGAAAAAAAAATAGCCTTACCACTGCACTAATACGTGCATGTCATTTAGCAGATCAGTTAACGTTGCTTTTGACAGCCTTAACTTCTCTGCAAGACGCTGTATGCCTACTGCTTTTTCTGTTTCAAGTCAGAAGATAGTGCTTTCAGAAGGACCATCTTTTCTATCCACTGCTTTACAGCCAAAGAAGTTTGGTAAACTCTGTAAAGAGATGCTCCAGCAAGCTGCACCTCACCTGGGAAGCCCAGAAGGTGAGTAAGAAGAAAAAAGGTTGCACATACATAACTTTACTACTGGTTGAAGCAAGGAAAGACTGACAGAGGGTCAGAAAGCTCTGTGTGGAAATATAGGTCTCTAGATGAGCCATGCTTTCATTTTCAGTAATGTGCAGCTCTCTCATCCCAGCATTCTATGCTGCTGGTTCTCATGAGAGAGTCTCCAACTGCCCCCCAATACACAGTCAGTCGAGACGGTGAAGTCTATTCAATGTACTCTGAAGAGAGGCACAAAACACACTGCAAAGGAAGAAAGTGCCCACAAGAGACTCAACGTCTCCTCAGAGTTGGCCAGGCAAGGAGATGTTGGCCCAAAGGCCTGTTTGACTGTGGTCCTTGAGGAGGACTGGGGAAGAAAAGAAGGCAAATCAGTTTATTTATAATTCCCTTTTTAATGCTTCTGTCCTTTTCTGTCTGATGCAGTCTCTACCCCATGGCTGAAATTTGCATGTCAAAACATGAGCCATTTGAATGAATTTTAATAATATTGATCATTATATTATTCATAATATTGTTACATTATTATGATAACTATAATAATTCAGAAAACGCACATTGTTTATATTCGTTACATATTCATTCCCTTTGCCTTTTAATAGAAAATTATATTTTTCTTGAGTTTTTATAAAGATCCAAGTATTTTCAGGTGTCTCCCCTCTCCTCCTTGCCCAGGCGGTGTAGCCAGAGTTGGATTTTCAGGGGGGCAATTCAGACCTGAGACTTCCTCTCCTCAAGCACAGAGGTCATCCTCACTCTCTGCCTGCCTGCTCCCAGAGACTGGGCAGGAAAGGCAGAGACAGCTTCTTGGCCCCCAGATGAGTTCACAAACCATGGAAGAGCAAAAGTAACACCCTGCATGTGCCAGACAGGCTCACTGAACCGTTCCCAAACTCATGGAATCGGTGCTAGGACTGCTGTCCTGCCTGTCATTCTTTTCTTGCCATAACAAACCCATAGTTTTTCAGTCACTGCCCTTGTGCTTTCGAGGGACTGCCAGCAGCCCAGCTCCTGTAACGCTGAACGGAGCAAAGCACAGGACAATGTGCTCACACCCACAACCAACTACACGGCACTTTTGCTGCTACTGAGCCATTCTCTCCCTGCAGAGCCAGCGACCCATTTAAGGGTTCACATTGCTGCACCGTAACCCAAGTGACACCAACGATGCTCCCATTTGGCACCTGTACTTATGGTATCCCAACATTATGATAGCAATAACATAAACCAGATCTCTGCAGCTTTCACAGCTCCTTTGTAATAACTGAGATCTAACACAAACATTACTCTGACATCATCCAAGCAAAGCCATAGTAAGTTTTGGACCTGTATGGAAAATATTTTAATAAATGAGGTCTACATCAGTTCTTTTGCTGATTTACAGAAATAATCTTGTTCAAAACATTTTAATTTTAGCACAGTTGATTAGTGATACTCAGTGTGTTTCACAGACCTAGGGAAAGTCAAAGCAACTTAAATCAAATTGAGGGGTGTTCACTGGGCAGGCATACGCAAGAGAAACCACAGAAGGTTTTTAGTCCCAGGCATGATGAAAGTAGCCAGTGTGGCTTTCCTGGTATATTGTTGGAGCAAATGACAACACAAAATTGATACTAGGCAGAAGACCAGTAGAAGATCCACAAACACCAAGAAGAAGTTGGGTCTCTGCAGTTGTCTTAGCTGTGCCTCCTGCAGTTTGGTATAACACCACTTGCACATGGAAGCAGATGGTTTGCTACATATCAATTTACTATGCCTCTCTTTCACTGATTTTTTTTCAGCTCCGTCTGTGCATTTTTATTCAAAAGGAGACCATATGGTCCCTCTGAGGCAGTTTATAAATAATTGTGTATTTACAGTAGCAATTCAAACCAGAGTCACATGCTTGCCTTCAGGAAAGCAGCTGAAGGTAGCTGGGTACTATAGGGTTTGGAATTATTTTCTCAGTACAGCATAGAAATATGCAATGAATAATTAAGCAAAAATTGATTTCACATGGCCTTCCTGATTGCATTTGTTCTGCTACTGCTGCAAAACACAAGGTTCCTAATCAGAACTGGTCAAAGAGAGATGGGGTCATGCGCGCTCTGACACCATTGCTTCCATCCATCATTTGCAAGCTGGAGCAATGATCTTGTGTCCCTGCTTTGTCAAGGGCTGGATTCAGCTCTCAGTGAAGGAGGGCCTAGGAAAAACGGTGCTGTCTCCCTAGGAGACCCTACTTCACTTCTCTTTGAGGCCTGCAGGGGCTGTTTTGAACACCTAGTTCAGCCCTTCCCCAGGAGAGCACTTTTCCAGGTGCAGTTTGTTGGAGGACAGCCAATATTTAGCTAGCATCACTTCTTCAGACAGTCTGAGGATTAAAGGCTCCTGTGAGTGACGGCCACCCTAGTGCTTCTTCTGCTCACCCTTCCCCTTCCTCCCTGTGGGCCTGTTTGGCCATACCCTATTTCAATCTCAGCAAATTACTGTAACAAAAAAAAGCCCAACTGTCTGAAGAAACAAGACCAAAGTTACTCATGTAACTTCGTGACTGAAGTGACTGAATTAGAAGCTAGCCTTACCTCCCCCTCCCCTCCTGCCCCAAATAGTTTCAGCACTGTCCTTGTTTTCACACAAAAGAATGAAAGACAAAGCTGCACCTTCCCAGTACCGAGGGAGAGTGTACAAGGTCGGATGTCCCAGATACTCTGTCTTCCCACTGGGAATAAATTGCCAGAAGAGTTCATCTCCTGCTTAGATCAATAAATAAGAGCATATTTCTAAGTGCCTCACATTGATATTATTGGCCAAGATACGTCAGTGAGAGTGCTATTCTGGAAGGTTCAATATCTTTTTGTAAATCCTGCCTACTTACTTGAGGGCTTAACTGGGGACACTGGAATAAGCATGGCCTCTGACTCACTAATCCCACACCTTCAGCCTGAGATCTGGGCTCCTCTGGTCACGGAAAATGCTATACTCCAATTCCTACCTCATTTACCATCCCACTGGCACAGTGCATTTGTGTGTCTAAAAATTAATACTGGATAAAAATGGAGACAAAACTGATTCCACCGAGGTGGCAACATTATAATTCTCTTTACTTTCCATTTTCTCTCTCTTGCACTGCTGATAAGCAATGAGATTTGCTTTTCCTCATGATCCTCTGGGTTGATGCCTAAGAAGAAGAGTGCAAGCTGTGATTTACCAAGCTAGGAGGCAGGATTAGGTGGGTTATGTAAGCAAGACAGCAAAATCAATCATGAATGAAATCTAGACTCATTTCAGTGTTGTGTTGAACCCTGCCCTCTCGCCTTCAGGTTGAAGAGAAAAATTGCAGAGATCTGTACAATTATTTGAGAACTGGCTTTCAAGCACTGCCCCTTCCACTCCTTTGCATCCTGGCTGTTCATACTGACAGATGCTGCCAGCATCTTTTGCCTTGGTTATCCAGCACATTCACCAGTACCACATGCAGCAATATGTGCTGATGTGTTTCTCTCATGCAAGTATGAAAGAAAAGTAGTATAACATATACTTGCAGCCCCAGCTGATTAAGTCTGCTCCTCATTCAGTTATCAGCAAATATGGACAGGAGTAAGGTGATGGTTTGCCCACCAAGCATGTGGTGATCATGGGGACAAGCACTGCCAGCCCCAGGGGGAAACGATGGGGATAGTATGTGGTGGGCAGTGGAGCAGACTGGGTCTGCAGGGTTACAGAACATCTCCTTCAGAGATATCAGGCTTCTGTGGTGCTTCAGTTCTTTGCCTTAAGAAAGCTCGAAGATGCATTGCCTGGAATTGCTGCTTTTTTGCCACTTTCAGAGAGAGAGTGGTTCTCTCACTGAGAGGATGAGGAGGGCTGCCGACCTGCACCCCCACTGCAGCTGTTGACTGTCCTGTCCATCCCTGTACCTTGGGTAGGTCACCCTGCAAAAGGATCTGCAGGAGCATGAGCTTCTGCATGGAAAGTCACCCACCTGCTGTTATCTTCCCTATCGTTGGATGGAACCTTTTAGCCCTCTTTCCTTATTTTAAGAGCGAGGAAGAAGTTTGAGTTTTCGTTGTTTTTCTTTTTAAGCTTGACAACCAGACTGTTCAAAGTAACAGGTGCAGATTAAGGTGTTTCCATTAGCAGGACTAATGTCTGACTCCACAAAGTTATTTAGGCTTCTAATAGTAAACACAAGGACCAGGCTTGCCCTGGATTTCCAAATCGAAATGCCTCTGAAGATCTGGATCTAAGTGGCCATATCAGCAAACCCATGAAACTAATTTTACACAGACAGCTATCAAATCCATAGACTAATCAGCTAAAATATAGAGATTGCTTTTTGCTAATGGCTTTCATTAAAAATTATTTTGCTGTTATTGGTAATAATAGTTTAAACTCTTTTTCTCCTGATGAGATCCCCTTAAAAGTCCCAATGCAATGCTTGATACAAATACAGTACATCAGTTCTGTGCTTCTGCAAAAGATCCAGATGGTAAAACTGACATAAAAATGAGAAATACAATTTTTTCTCTAATTGAGTTCACTGTGATGAAAGGAGTAAGCACAATACCTAAAAACCCTGGATTTTTAAAAGTGTTATTGTTTCATACAGTCTACATTGTTATTGGTTTAGTAATCCTACCTTTAAAGGTATAGACCCACTCTAAATATACCAGACCAGACAATACACTGATGCAAATAATAATTTCACTGATTTAATCAAAGCAGATTTAACTTTTCTTAAGTGACAACCAGATCCAATAGTATCTGTACTCTATTTATAGCTTTACTCCAGAACTCCACATTGTCCCTGACATAGTAAAATGACACCTTCCACAAAGGCAAGAAATTCATTGACTTCATATTCTAAACAAACCATTGTTAAAATAAATGGAAGTCTCTTAACTCTTAACAATAGTGAGTCAGATGGATCTGACCTCTGTAGGTGGGACTTTAGTTATGCCCACTATGTTTAAGAAAGTACGGTATTGTAATAATATTATTCATTGCATTCCAAGAGTTCCATCAAAGGCTTGACAATCCCAGGAAATGATGCACATCCTCACTTATAGTACTGCTAAATCGCTAAATATATCCGGTCATATAAAACCTGATCCTGTGAAGTTTTGGCATCGCCACTTAATAGGAACTAATAATATCTTTGGCTGTCCCTTTCCCTAAGGGACAGTCATTGTGCTCATTCACAGATTTTAGCCCTCTCTAAAAAAGGTTAACTGGAATAAAACTACAGCAAAACCCAGTGGTATCAGTGCTGTACAATGAAGTGTTTGTGATGGGTGGAAGCAAGAGGGTGAATAAGTGGTTATCCGGTGGGGAAAGCCAGGGATGGGTAATGTATAGAGGCTAGGAGGGCTGCTGGAGGGAGGGAGATTGCAACATGACATAAAAGTGGTGTTTCCACCGAGTCTGTGGTTTCTGTCCACCAGCTTAGTTATGAGTCAGAACTGCCCAGCACCTCCTGCAGGGTGCCATGGTGCCATCTACAGCTTCTCCTGCCTGGCTGCTGGGAGACTCCATCAGGAGAGAGAAATTCAGGTGTGGTTAACTGATACTTAACATGACGATTAATTTTGAACTGATTTCATCGCACTGAACAAAAGAGTTGTCTGAAAGGAGTTGCTGCAGTAATCCTCTTTTTTTCTTTTTTCTGGAAATGCAGGATGCCCCTGCTCAGTTAAACCTCCCATTCACAGCTAGCAACGTCCACAGAAACAACTGCAGCCTTATTCGGAGTCATTGGCTGTGTTTCAGATCCTGATGAAACATTTTTTTTTGGTGGAAATTAGTCACGATATTCAACATCTAGAAAATTAAACTTTTCCCCTGATCTTATGTTGTCATTGCAGCAGTCAGGTGTGTAGCTGGGGTCCTGTGCTCACCGGCACTCAATCTCGCTCTTTAGCTTTGCTGAAGAGCTTGCTAAGCCTCTTTCCTGCTGACAACTGCTTTTTCTCTGTGCGTTTGCTCTCTGTTTGAAAGCTTACTGATCATTTATTTCTGGAAGACAACAAGCAGGAAACCTGCCAGCACTCTGGGAGACAGCACCTCTCCTCCCAAAGCCAGAAGGAGCATCTCCTGGGATGCTTTGACCTCCGTCTCCTCAAACCTAGCTCCACCATGCGGCTGGTTGTGTTAATGGGCATCTTCTGTGGCTGCAGGCGTACAACAGCTGCTTGCTGCCTGCTTTACAGGAGCTGCCCCAGGAAGGTTCTCTGATGGGGTTTGCCAACTGCTCATCCTGATGCTCATTTGGAGAAGAGGTCCTATTCAAAAAGGACTTTGCATCGTTTCCCACAATTATCCAGGTAACTAGAGTTTGAGAAAATATGGACTGTATAAAACTGTAGCTAGCATAGGCAGGTTTTGTTTCCATTTAAAATTTTCAAGAATTATTAGTCAGTTCAGAATCAAATGCAAATCCACATTTTTCCTCTAAAACTTAGAAATTTGCATTACAAAAACTAGCACAGGAATGCCCACAAACTACTGCCACAGGAAGTGTTACCAGGAGCTGGGGGGAAGAAAGGGATGGGGAGCACGCACAAGCTGGCTGACAGGAGTTTTCTTCTTGCCTCATGCAAGTCCAGGGATCCAGCTTGCTCCAGGGCCACCTCAGGAACAGCCTCTCCAGAGAGTTTGCTGCATGGCTTTGAGCACTGGCACAAGAAGGCTGTCCATCACTCCCATCACAAAAACAAATAAGCATCTGGAAGCCAGCAGCTGCCATCTGGTAATTTCATCTCAGCCTTAGAATGGTTCCCTACCTATTCTGGAAGTCTTTTGGAAAGATGATCGGCAAGCAGAGGAAGCAGAATAATTGCTTCCATGGGCAGCAGTGCTCTCCAGGCCACCACAACACCAACCTCCCAAATAAGCTAATATTTTGATGCTGTGATAGGGAAAAATGGCATCAAGGAAACACTGAGTTTGCCGAGCTAGAGAACATTCAACATATCCAGCATTCTGGAGGGGTTGGCTGAACGTGAAACATCTCTCTGCTGGAGAGGTGCAGTCTCAGTGCTGGATCTCAATATTGTTAAAAAGATACAAAACTTTATTGGAAGTCTCTTTGCCATTTGTATTATAGACTTTAAAGCAGCTGGAAAGAAGTCGATAGGCAAAAATAAATACCCTTACACTATGTGCTTAGAATGGTATTGGGCAGTGTACCCCAATACTTGAAAACACAAAGTTTGTCACAGATCAGGTATAGACTCAGTCACAATTTTAATGCTGAATTGAGCAGGTCATTACTGACTCCCCTTAATAGTTCAGTGTTATTAATAGCTACAAAATATATAACGTGCGCCCTCAGCAGAAATGGGGCTATTTTATTCACACTTTATAACTCTTCCTTTTCACTAACCTGGGAAGATGGCGTTAATAGGATCTACTTAGCTCTTTTGTAAATTTGGAAATTTACAGAACAACTCTTCTATTTGATAGCATTTTCTTTTTCTTTTTTTTTTGCACACTTGCTCAAAAGCAGCTTGGTAGAAAAGGCCATGAAGGTCCTGATGGACATCCAGTTGAACACGAGCCAGCAAAGTGGCCTTGCTGCAAAGAAGGCAATTGTTAGGCAAAGTACTGCCAGCAGGTTGAGGGAGGTGATCCTTCACCTCAGCTCGGCACTGGGGAGGCTACATTTGGATGCTGTGCCCAGTTCTCGGCTCCCCACTACAAGAGTGATATTGAGCTATTTGAGAGAGTCTAGCTAAGGACCACAGAGATGATGACGGGACTGGAGCACCTCACACACGAGGCAAGGCCAAGGGATCTGGGACTGTCCAGCCTGGAGAAGAGGAGGCTCAGGGGGATCTCATCAGTGTGTACAGACACCTGAAAGGAAGGTGTAAAGAGCATGGAGCCAGGCTCTTTTCAATGGTGCCCAGAGACAGAATCCGTTACAACGGACACAACCTGAAGCACAGCTGGTTCCCTCTAAATATCAGGGCACAGGTTGCCCAGGGAGTCTGTGGTCTCCATCTTTGGAATATTCAAAAGCCATCTAGACATGGTCCTGGGCAACCGGCTTTAAGTGGCCCTTCCTGAGCAAGGTGAGTTGGACCAGATGACCTTTAGAGGTCCCTCCCAGCCACAAGCACTCTGCGATTCTGTGAATTCTGTCTGATAAACAAATGGATACATAACCATTCTATGTAGGCATATCACAAGGATATATCCAGTGTAAAAAGAAGACAGAGACCTTGAAGGACAACATCTCACTAAGGAGTTGTGGGCAACGAGAGCAGTTACCTGCAGGCACTCCACCTAAACAGGCAAGGTGTTGGGGGAAGAACATAATTAGGATGTTCTTTCCTTCAATAGCTGGCTAATGGGGTTTGATTGCTCAGATCCCTTCTGATTTCTGACATTATATGATAGTTACAACCCAGCCTCTCTTTTTACCTGCTGGGTCTATTGAAGAGATTATGGCTTTTCCTTTCAGACACTACTCCAAAATTTGCCTTCCACCTCTGTGTCCTATGAGCCTTGTTTGTGTGATGCGTTCATACCATGACAGCCTCGCTGTTCCGCCACGCAGAGCTGAGAGCAGCAGGGACGGGCCCCACAGCACGCAGTGTGCCACACGGCTCTGGCACCAAAGACTGCAGCAGACGGGGTATCAGAAGGTGCTCCAGTCACAGAATTATTATTGGGAAGGTTACTTCCCTATTTTTAGTTAGTATTCACAGGTGTGAAAGTGCTTAGAGTTTTGGCTAAATTTTTCTTTCAGCATTTTAAATACAAAGGACAAGCAAACTTCATGTGGAAAAAGCTTCACTGGAAAAAATCCTGGTTTAAGGGACAAGAATATTTTTTAATGAAACTATAGAACAAAATAAAGCAAAACAGCCTAGAAAAACTCCAAAGCATGTGATGATGGACCTAGGAAATAATTATATTTCTCCTTAATTTTATAACCTGTGGGTAATCTCAGCAATTCAACAAAACTCTTCTCAGAGCATAAAGCTAACACCTCCTCTAGTCCAGCCTCGATGGTGGCTGCATAAATGTGAGCACCATAACATTAACTACTCCTCCACCTAGCTGCCTTCTTCCATAATATCATCCTGAGCAGCTGCAGACAAGCAGAGGCTTCTTAAAGTGTTATTTTGGGGGAAATGTCAGAAATAATTAATTTCAACACAATTTTGAACATACTGTTCTCAGAGTGTATTAAGTGGGGTGTACTTTAAGTAGAGTGGGTGCTTAGTTCTTCTTTTGGGTAAAAAGATTGTTTAGTATGCACTAAAAATACTCCAGTGGTATTATACATGATTAAGGGATGTTCTTTTTAGTGGTGCCCTTATTAGCGAGTGTGCTATGAACAAATGTGTTTATTAGATAGCGAACAGCACTTCAGTTTGCATTGGACCATTAGCTAGTAACCTCTCGGCTGACTCTACTGGGTGATCAGCTGGGGATTACTGTCTAGGGACTGTAATAACATTGCCCAGTTTGGGTGCAGTAAATCACTAATTATGCTATCAAGATAAAGTATTTGATAATAATACAAAACTAAACGACTGTTTGGAAAAGCTGATGGTGGTGGTGCTGGCAACTGATGTAATTCATGTGAGCTATACAGCAAATAATCTGAAGCCTGAAATGATTTTTTTTTAAAGTTATGGCCAATTTTCGTTCTTATTTTAGTCACTTGGATTATTGCCTGTTGTGCTTAGGACGTGACATTTTCTGAAAGCATTTAAAGAAACATAAACAACTCTAAAAGTAGTTAATAGAAGAAAGTCCTCCAAGAAGCTGCCCAGCCCCTGAGAGCTGCTGCCTCAGAACAACTCTTTAACTCTTTTTTCCACCTGAGAGACACTAAATTACATTTCTGTTTTCTGCCTTCTGTGAAGAAGAGCCATGCAACCATCATGGGGAATCAACAGGCTTGGCTGACTCAGACTTACTGAAAAGATGAAATTAACTATCTCAAAATCAAAACAATTAAGTAAAATAATTTTTTCTCATCACCACCTCACCAAAACATTACCAAAAGTGAACATGGATTGTATTCTGCCCCCTCTGGGTAATTCCAGACAAGCTTGACTGACTCATGTGGAGCAATCAAAGAGGGTATTACAATCTCTGGTTATCTGCTTTTCCATTTTGCTGACGGTTACCATGTCACAACAGAGAGCAGAAACAGTGTTTGAAACTGCATGGCAGATTATTGTAAAAAACCATCAGTTTGGGATTTATTTGTATTGTGTGTGGTTGGGTTTTTTTTTCAAAATGGAAACCTTTGAGAGAGGGACAGATTAGGCAGGAGGAGAAGGTAATGTCTCTCGGTACAAAAAGACAGACATTTTCTGGAGAAATTGTTCTGCATCATGTTCTTTAACTTCTCTTGCACCACAGCTTGATGGCATGGTAGGTTGGATTTCAGAGACTTCTGTTCATACTGCTACTGCCATTGCTAAACCACAAAGTTATGGATACAGATTTTCTCAACAGGAAGAGTGGCAAGTGCAGGAAATTTTGAGGAGTCCGGTGTATTCAAAATTTCAAGGAAGGGCAAAGGACACTGCAGGATTCAACATGCTGGACAAATAGGGAAGATGAAGATTTCAAAGCACCTTTGAACTGTAGTAGTTAATCAATACTTTAGAGACAGTAAATCTGTGATAAAGATTCAGCATTTTAAATGAAATATAAGTAGTTCTTCTATAGTAGAACCAGCAAAGGCCAAAGAGTGTTCTTAACCTCTCAAGGTTAAATAAGGAATTTCAGAAAAATCAATCTGCCCATATCTGTCATGTAAAAAAAATCAACTAATGGACATTTTGCATCTGTTTAAAAAATAAAAATCTTTTAGATATTCATGTGAGTACAAAAATATTGATTCACATGAAACAAGGCTATTAGATTGCAGTATTATAATGTTCTCCAGTATGGTTCAGATTGCATAAACTCTTGATAGATGGAATGTTTTCATCCCTTGAGGTAAACAAAAATAAGAAAAAAAGATAGGGAAGGAATACTCTTTGCTAAGTTTGTTGATGTCAGCAAGTGCTGGCACACAATAAAGAGCAGTTCCTCCATCTATGGAGTCCAGCTGCCTGGGGCTTGGCTGCTGGCTGGGGTTAAACCGTGACACCAGTTAACTTCATTCCCTCTCATCCTTCTCTTGCTCTGTCACACACAGTCCCACAGCAAAACCTTTCCATCCAGTGAGTTCAAGCCCATGTGTGCCTTTAATTTAACTTCGCTTTTATTTATCTATCTCCTATAGTTCTTCTAAGTGAAGGGTGTTACTTACACCCAACACTTTAAACAATATTTATCTCAACCTGTTGTTACACCAAGTTCGAGTGAAACCAGTAAGACTGTTAAGGTTGTTGAAGAAAAACATTACGTAATATGGTTCACCTTAAGTTCAATGGACTAAATTGGTTAGACAGGTCATCATCCCACAAATTAGAACAAATAATTTGGAACAAGAAAAGAATGATGGCTATTTTTGCTAAGGAGTGCACTGTTGCATTTTCGTTAGAAATTGCGAGGTATGTACATACTAGTGTTAGAAGCTCCAAGGATTTTTTGTCTTAAGACTGTGAATAAATGTGGTTGGTCACAGCACAGTGCTAGGATATTTGCAAAATGCTCTTGGGAACTCTTAGAATAATTAAAGAATGGTGTCTCCATGACAGGATAACACCCATCCCATTTCTTGCTGAGGAAACAATACGGCTGTATATTATAACTTACGGCTAATTATCTCACATCCTGTTTCCTCACAGCCCTAAACACAGGAAGCCTTTTCTTCTTCCAAATATTCAATATTGCTGCTAATAGCATCTTTCATTTCTACAGTGGGATGTATTCCAGAGAATTCCAGTCTATCTCCATGGAGCACAGTCAAAGTGTGACCAAAAACCTGGCATAACAAGAGAAAAATTCCAGCCAAGACCATTACAAAATTCCTGTGATCCTATACAATAGGGTTGCTGCTACCCACAAAGAACTGAGAAAGTCTGATATCTTAGGGTTTTGTCCAAGATCTTCAGCTTCAGAACTAGAACATACTTTAGTTGAACAGGAAACTCCTAGGAACTGACGTGTAGATACTGGATATGGAAATACTGTGAATCTGAAATGCGTGCTGTCAAATTTTATCTGATCTGATCCCGTCCATCTTTTGAAACAAGTTTTGCCAAAGATTAGACCAATAGGGACAATTGTATACACTTGACTAAACAGCAAACATGGCCTGTTCAAACGTGAATAGTAGAACCAGTAGCAACTGACTAGTATCTTTGAATAAATTAGAAGACCAAAAAAAAAAACCCAATCAAACAACCAGCCAACCAAAAATCCAAAGCAGAGGCTTGGTAACTTTGTTTCCAACATGGCTGGTAGGATTTGTGATTCTTGGGTTTATCCTGCGTAGGGTCAGGAGTTGGACTTTGATCATCCTTGTGAGTCACTTCCAATTCAGAATATTCTGTGAATTTATTAAAACAAATACAAGGAAAAAAGAAAAAGAAAGGAAACAGAACAGTTGTCTATACTATGACTGACTATACTCTCAAAAAGATTTTTTTTAGGTGTTAGACCAAACTTTTACATTCCCTTTGGCTAAAAAGAAGTCTGAAATTCCTCACTAGTGTGTGTTAACTCATCCCACTTACTTTTATTTATAGACTATCACGCTGTATTTCTAAACAATGAAACTTGCAAGCGAAGACATACAGCACGCAAATAAATCTCTCAATCAAACAATTTTTAAAACAAGAAAAAAATTAAAAGCTTTATCACTGAAATAATGTTCTCTGTGCAGCCAAGTATTCAAGGCATCTTGACAAAGAAAACATACAGCCTACGTACTTGTATACACATATATACATCTAAATATATATATACACATATATATATCAGAATCTCAAAATTAAAAATTCCCTAAGAAGAAATGAGAATGCCAATACCAAAGAAAGACTTCAGAACACCACATTATTGGAACAATGAGCTAATCCACTTAGTTTATTTTCAGTTAATTTTTTTTTTTTGCATAATATATATTATTATGCAAAAAAATAATACAAGACAAAGTTGAATTTCAAATTAAAACAGTAATAAAAATTTATTGCTGGAAAGAGGGAGAGAGAGCCCCCCAAAAAAACTCTGTGAAAAAATCATCAAGCTAACAATTTTTAATTACTTCAAAGTTAGGAAGAAGATAATGCCCAACACTAATTTTTCAAGAACAACTGCTGCCAAAGCAGTCTCGTTTCCTTTTATAGCAAAATATCAAGCCCCTTGGATAGGGCAAAGCACTTACCATATATTTGATTTTAGGAGGCCTTTCAATGTTGTTTAACCTAAGAGAGGGATTGAAAAGGAATTAAAAAATGGTAAAAGCAAGTAAAAATCTGTTTCAAAGAGAAAGGAGACAATCTGATACCAGGACTTATGTTGGACAGGGATAAATGAATGGGCTTCTGACACAGTAGGAAGGATCACAGATAGGAATTAGAATAGCTTTTCAAAAGTATAAATTTTAAGCCAGAGAAATGGCTTGCTTGAGGAAGGAGGCTTTGGAAGGAGAGGCCACCACCAGAGATCTTGAAGAATAGACTAAGAGAAGGAGCATCATATACATGACTGACCCTGCATGTGGCAGCGATGGCGAATGAGCTCTGAATAAGCTCTCAGAGTCGAACTTTTTAATGCTATTTGCATATATCTACATTCTTTCAAAGCTCAAAATCCAAGACCCCAATAGATGAATCATTTATTACTTAAATGAGCATCTGAAATCAGACAGCAGAAGTATTATATCATCAACAGTTCTTCTGTTCCCTGGGCACAGCATATTTCAGTGGCTTAACTGATTGGTCCCAATAGTGTCACAGTAGGAAGAACCATCCACTATGCTAAAGTTTTTTCACCTCCTGTCTTCCAGAGACAGAATGTAGTACTGGCAGCTTCAAGACGCCAGAAATACCATGTCAGGCTCATTACATTGAAAACAGTAATAATAATAAACTCACTTACCTCTGCCTTCATTGCAATATTGTGTAAATGGCAAATGGTGTAGGATGGCACAGAATACTACCAAGTTAAGAATTTAAATTCACAGCACAAATAAGCAGTTGTCTCCATCTTCCCCTCTGTGCTCTATGACAATTCTAATTTCTGCTCTCATGGATAACTACCATTTTGCCCTCCAGGAGCCTCATGCTGGCTCATCCTTACTTTCATCAAGCATCACCTCCCCTCCTTTTCTCTACCATATCGTGATCAAAATCTCTCAGCAGTTTTGCCATCATGTCCCTCTCTCCCTCACCCTAATACCACTCTTATTTCTAGTATCACACTCCTTGTTGCTCCCCTCTCCAAACAACCATGCCCTCACTCACACTGTTCTCCCTGTGTGTGTCCCAGTTTTTCTCTGGCACATCTGGCTTCTGATCGTACTCACAGCTGTGCCATGAATACAGCTTTGCTTGTGCTTCCACACCATGCTGCCATCCTGAGAGAAACATGAGCCAGTGAGAGGCTCTGCTTCAGGAAAGTTTCCAGCTCTCACAGATACTGGGAAACTCTGAAAACGTGGGCAGAGTAAATCTCCCAAACAAAACACAGGGCACAGACAAAGGGCCTTCAAAGTACAGCTAAAAATTTTGTGTCTCCTACAGCCTGAGATTTATTCACAGTCTTTCAGCAGAACATTCTGGATCAAGCTGGAAAATGAAGAAACAGCCCTACTCATACCTACCTAGAAAAGACAATAGGCTATAGTAACTGCCTCCACTAGTCCTATCCTTCACCTACAAAGAATTTATTGGTGTGGTGTCCACCTCGACCAAGGACAACCTCTGTCATCAGTCACTTGAAGAACACTTGAAGAAGCTGAAGACTTTAGAACACATTAAAACAGGCTAAAGACATTAGGTTTTTACCACCGTAAAGCGTGAAAACAAAATTATCAAATGTTAAAAATCACAAGGTTGGCTCCCAGATCTCAAGATTTTGAACATAAGATTCTCCTTTCAGCAAAACTAGCTGGTGCTGACAACTCATCCACTAATTCGGAAATTTTAACAATTTGTGTATCCATTCCTATCAACTTTGCCCCAGCTAATACTTCTGTTCCTGACATCTTCATCTCAATTCCCAATGATATTTCAGCTATCCCTTCAGCTCAAATCATCATCCTGTCTTGATTTTTGAGAAAAATACTCATGGTTGTATGAATGACTGTAGCCTGATATATTTATGAAAGGGCCTGTATCACAGGGTTTGCTGAGATTAGTAGAAAATTAGAGTTCATGATCCCCTTTTTCTATACCCCTGCACAAAACCTAAACTCCTCACTCCTCCTTTCAGCAGGCGCAGGACACACAGAAGGAGCTATATCTCATGCTCACCTTTGGCAGAACTGACCAACCGCTCATCCTTGACAGACTGGTTCTAGGAGCAGACATGCAACTGGACAGCACTGTCCTTCAGCCCTGAGTGGACTGGAAACCTCTGCAGGCTGGAACTTCACGTACACATAGGAAAACTAAAGACATATTTGCCAGAGCTGACAGGAGGGAAGTCACAGATTTCTCTCCTCCCATCATAAACAGTGTACAGAACACGTCCATCTCAAAAGGTGAGGGAGAGAGGGCCAAAGCCACTTGACTGTTACTACAGATCTTGAAGTTGTGTGAGTAGCCATAATGGCCAGTGCTGGGATGGATGTGACGCAGACAATCAGAGGAGCAAATGAAAGTACAGACAGCACATCAGAGGTGATGAGTGTTTCTCTTTGTATTCCTCTCTCACACAGATATTTGTTTTCAGCTTGCCTGGCTCTTCTGTGCAACACGATCTGTGCAGCATGAGTGCGTGACAGCAACATCTTTGCGACTTGTGACAAAAACAGTGAATACCAAGCTGTCTCTGCAACTGTGAACCCCAAGTGACTTAGTAACCATTTTAAATAAGAGATTCAACAGTAACAAAGAGTTACATACAGTAGCTGTGTATGGTATGCCCTCCTTGCAACAAAACCTTACCCCTGTGATTGGCTAGGCAAACACACAGCTGGTTTGTGGCTGTGGTTCTCCCTTCCTAATTGCTTCAGTGTCTACTTCCAGGGTCATTCAAGATCTCAGTGTAGTCAAAACACAGCACTTGGGTTTACTTTATAACAAGGCTTTCTTTAATCTCTTTAATTTCCTAAAACCTTATTCCTTTTTTTATATAATCCCATTGAAGATTTGGGGAATTTGTTAACCTTAATCACTTTAAAGTCAGACTTACCTTAAACATTTACTCTCCATTCCTAAGTCTATGCTTTCCAAACTATGGGAGTAGTATTATTTCCTATTACATTTCCCTGCAGCCTTCCAACGAACACAGTCTTTTCCTTCCTTCCTGTGACTCTTCTTACATTATGTCCCACAGCCTGCTCTTGCTTAATTCAAGTTCTTCTGAGCTGATCCTAAATTAATACTCTCTCGGTAATCATGGCAACTAATAAGGTATCATAATTCTTGACAGACTGACGCTGAAACACATTTTACTCGATTCAGGCTGTGACTTCATTCTGAACGCAAGGAGACACTCAACCAAGCCTGCGTATTTGGGAGAGCTGCTTCCCTTCCCTGTCGTTTGTTGCTATGGCAGGTGTGTTCCCCTGGGGGTTCAGCTGAGGGCTTGGCTCTCCATGGCGCTTCCCAGCTCTCCGCTGCCTCTGAGCCCGTGTGGAGAAGCCTGCAGCACACGCAGTCTGGCAGTGCTGTGATGTCGATGTAACAGGGCCAGCGCACAAAAGCGGCTGCTGCACTCAACTGCTTTCCTGTCTGCCATAATCAGGACGTACGACACCACGGCAAACTGCTTTTAAAATAACTGGTTATGGAAATGTACAAGAAGTAGACTTCACTGTTTCCGTGAGGCCACAGGCCGCAGCCAGCACTAACCACCGCTGACCCCGCGGCGCCTCGGGGCCCTCCAGGCACTGCTTCCTTCCCCTGCAGGGCCGGACCCAGCCTGCCCCGTCACACATTCTTGAGGTCACAGGGCTTCTTCCAGTATGCCTGTTGCCTAATTGTATTAAAATACTACTATTACTACTAATAATAAATAATTTTTAAAAAAAGGTTTGGCACTCGGGGGTCTCCTGAGTCGCGGCTAGATGACGTCACTACAAGCGACAGATCCCTCGGCCGCGCCCGGCCGCTGTGCCGCCACCAGAGGGCGCCCCCGCCCGCGACGCGCGGCCCC
>VZTD01006068.1:4622769-4672769 GCA_013397725.1 Rhagologus leucostigma
GGAGCCCGCCGGGCTGGGGCGCTCCCGCCGCTCCGCCGGGCTGGGGCGGAGTTTGCTGCCGGCTCCGGTCGCGTTTTCCACCCTTCCCTCTCCTCGCCGCGCGCGTCGTGGCGCCGACTGGGAGCTCGGCCCGGCCCGGCCCGGTNGCCGCGGCGAGACGCGGGTCCGGCTCCCAGTGCCCGCCGGCCCCCTGGGGCGAGAGGGGAAACAAAGCGGGGCGGCCGGGGCGATCCGCCGGCCCCCTCCGTGCCGAAAGCTTTTGTGAAGCCGCACCGGGAGGAGCAGCAGCCCTGCCCGGTGACCCGTGAGCGGGGCTGAACAAAGATACGGCCCGCGGAGCACCGCCGTTCCTCCGCTCCTGGCGAGGCGTGCGCATGACCGGCTGCCTGGAGCTGTAAACACCGGCGGCTTTTGCTGGAGGAGCGGCTTCTGGAGTTACCGGGGACCTTAGAGTTGTGGAGGAAGTTGCTCGGAGAGGCTCAGCTAAAAGCCCGGCTCTGCTTTTGTGCTGCTGTGGGATCGCGACTGACTTAGACATCAGCAAAGTTGCGCAGGGGAGCGCTGGAGCCTGGAAGCAATTTACTGAGCCAGTGAGATAATCTCCAGTTCTTGTGTTTTATAGTACATGGTGTCCTAGTTTCTTTTTTTTCCCTCCTTTGGTGAGTATTAAGGAATATTATTAGCCTGAGCCCCAAATGTAACTCATCTTTGACAATCCATCTCCAGGTTTATAACTTCAAAACAAAGCAGTATTGTTAGCACTAAAACTGGTCCCCGCCCTCTCACGATGTTTTCATCTTAGACTACTAATTAATTTAAAATTCTTAGGAAGAACAAGATAGCAGGGTGAAAGGCCAGGTAGTTACTGTGTGTTTAGTATCAGTAACTGGGTGCTGTTGGCAAAGAGTCACGTATTTAAAATGTCAAGAGATGGTTAAGGCTTTGCACATCTAAGTAATAATTATATAATGGATTTGAATGTCCCTGATTATTGAACAGCTATTTTAAGTTTGTAATTTTATAGCTTCAGTAACCTTGAAGGGAAATATAGCTAACTGACTGTCCAGTGTTAAATTTGTAGATCACCAATGTGTTGGAGGCTTTTGATTTTCTTTTCAGTGGATCATAGTTTTAAGTGAAGTGTAATCTAACTTAAAGTTTTACTATGTAAATATTCAGACTCTTATACATGGGAAAGTCATTTTGTCATGATTTCATTTGATCGTGGTAGAAATAAATAGTAGGCTTCTTAAATGAAATGACAGAGTGACAAAAATTTTGCTGTTATTTGGTTGACTATATGTGATAATCCATGTCTCTTCTTTTTTAACTGGAAAAGCTGTATTTAGAAACTCACAGTAGTAAAAGAAGATGGTAAAAGTAAGTAAAAGAAGTAAAAGCATCCTCTTTAGTGGCATGGAAAATATTTGGAAATGATCCCAAATACTTTTTTAAATGTTTCCTTTAGCATTTCTAGGAATACAGTGTTTGATTTTGTGATTCCTTCAGATAAGGTGAGATATATTGGAGGTGGGGAAGGCTGCTTAGACTTTTAGTCAGAATATTAAATGTTTTGAAGGTTTATTTTCAGCAGTTTACATTTGCTGATGTGTCAACTTTCAGAGTGACAAATTACAAATAAGAAATGTACCATTTTCTTTCGTGTTTCACTGACCTTAAAGTCTGCTTTGGGATGAGCAGAGCAGACAACAGCTTTGTGGCCTGAGGATGCATCAGTGTGAGGAAAGCTCTGTCTTCCAAATGCTGATGGAAGAAAATGTTTGTTTTTTTTTTTTACCTTCTTGAATAGCAGTATTCCTGGGTTGACTAGTTCACCTCATATTCAGATTACCTTTGGAAGCACCTTTCCAGGTATATTGTGAGTGTTTTGGCCATAATTTTATGGTTCTCCATCACAGTACGTGAAGGTTGTTGAGTTTGACCCAACGGGCAGTTGTAAGTTTATCTTATTCTCCAGTTAGTCAGCTATTCCCTTGGAAACATCCAGATGATAAAGAGTTTCTCTGTGCTCTCAACTGGCTGTAGTTTGATGCAGTTGTTGCATGGCTTCTAGCCCCTGGTTTTATAAAACTTGTAGATGGTTCTCCTCATCATACATGATGGTTCTTCTCAGGTTACAAACATCTGTTGTTTTTTGTTTTTATGCTGTTACAGGGATTCTTTGCAGAATCTTCAGTCTTCCACTGTCCTGACTACTAGAAAAACCTGTGCAAAAACTTTAAGTTACTTAAGTTTGCTTTATATAGTAATTAAAGGGTAATTTGTCTTTCAAATTATGATGTATTTAAACATACTTTATATTAATAGGGGTGAAAAAACCACTGCTGATTAAAGTTTGATAGGCTGACTTGCCATACCTACACCAAAATTCTTGAAGCCTCGCTTTCTGTCAGTCCACAGTTCAGTGTTTGGATTTTCTTTGCCAACAGTCTAAGGTGAGGGAGAAAAATTGTCCTTCCAGTTAATACCTATAAAAACATGCAGAGCGATTCCTCGTGATGGCTAAACTGACTATTCAGTGTTGTCAAGCATTGTTATCAGTTTTTCTGAATGAATTCTGAAATTATTATGGTTTCTCTGCTAAACACTTGAAGGCTAAAGTAGATTTTATAGATCTTGGCATTGCCCAATCTTTCTGCCTTTTTTTTTTTTTAATTTCAAGTTGAAGATGCAGTGTTAAGCATCCTCTGTACTCATAAACGCTAGAGATCTCTAACCGCATATGCTTTAGAGCACTTCAAAACAAGGGCTAGTTCATGGCTTTTCAGCAGCGTAGACACGTTTCGATTCACTTGTATGTACTAATCCACCTTGCCCTGAAAGGCAGTGAGCTTGATTGGAGAGGATGTGTGTGCAGTGATATTGTATCTTTCTTACTTGTTTAATCTCTTTTTCATCCGACTGGGGAGGATAGGGACACAGTGTGCAAGAAAGTTGCTTATTTTGATACTGTGAACTACTTGATTCTCTTGTGTAGGAAAGTAGCTACAGTCACGAAATAGCAAAGGAAGGGCTGTAGCTGCTGGAAGATGGAAGGTGAATGCTCCTCTACCTTTCTGTTCCCTAAAGCTGCAGCTCTGCTGTCTCAAACAGCTGTTTGTCAAAAGGCATGAAGATGATGCCTTGGAAGGGCTCTCAAAGGTTGAATGTGCATAATCTGTACTTAAGTGCTCCACACCACATTCAACAAGTAGTTTTTCTCTGTTGGGAGCTTTAAAAAAAAAAATCAAAAGAGGAAGCTGACTCTTTTTGAAAGATTTAACTTTATGTCCTCTTCCAATGCATCAACTTTCCTAAAGACTTTCAGCTGGAGAAATAAATTCAATATAACTAAATGTGGAAGTTGTCACTTCTAAACTAGGGAAATTGTTAACTTACTTGACGAAGTATGATCAAAATAGTGCATTTAATTTATTCAGGAAACAAATACACACACACCTGTGTAGGCATTGTACATCTGTGTCTTACATTTGTGTTTATTGTGCTGAGTATTTTCACCTATTTATTTTATATTAGCAAGTTATGCTGTCTCACAAATTTATTTTGATAAAGCAGTAGTATTGCTCTTTCTTTTTTTCCTCTATGTGAACACAGAATTGGAATTTTAACTCAAAAATACTATCATAGCAAAAATGAAAAAGTAACATTTTAATTTTATGGTTCTGTGATTGATGGTATTTCTTAACTTTCTGAGATTTTCAGATTTTGCATGTGTGTATAAATATATATATATATAAGAATACATAGAGAGAATTGGGAAGTAGAAATGTCTTCCAGTAGCTGTTTTCTAAAGCCTAATAGTGTGATAAATTGCAGTATCTGATCACTTTTTCTAATAAACACTAATAATAATGTCTGCCTTAATTCATTTTTTAATTTAAGGATTGGTGAGCTCCCATTAAAATGCAATGGTTAGGGGTGAAAGTATTGCTTAACTGTGACCTGCCTTCACAGGTACTATCTGTGAGTAAACCTGAGTGATGCGTTTAGTGATATTTGAAACTTTTCCAAGCTAGTACAAAATTGCTTGGAAATGTCAATCGAGTTAACCCTTGTTGTCTCTCTACTTACTGCCTGGCTTTTGTTAGACTGCCAGCAGTAATAAAGAATGTGAAATTCCATGTGCTCTGTATCTGATAGGAGTCTTCATCTATGTCCATACCATTAGGTAGCAACACAGGCCAAAACTGGAGCAATGTAAACTTGTGCTTTTCTCGCTATGCCACGGGAGAGATGGAGACACTTACATGAAAATGAGTTGAACTGATATTAAAAATTTGGATGTTAAGGTAGAATGTGAAGGTAGGCGTGCAGTCTTAATTGGTCTGCTCGCTATTCAGAGTGAATAACTTCAGCAATTCTGGACATAGGAGAGGCAATGAAATTCTCCTCTGCTTACTATACAGCTACTGAATAAGCACTTTCTATAGGCAGATTTGCTTTTTGTTAAATGTTATTAGTTTATCAGTTGTTAGGTAAGAGGTAGTGACCATCGTGGATAGATGGGTGTAACAAAAAGTAATTGGAAGTCCTATGAAACAGTTGGAGAAAATCAATCTGTTAGGGGCTACCTTGAGCTTGTTGGAGTTTTGGTTTAGAGATGTTTCCAAGTAAAGATACCTATAACAATGAAAGTAAAGTATATTCTTCTTTTTAAACCTATGCAATTGTATTTTTTAAGATGCAGGTTCATCAGCCCAAGCAAGAAAGGTACCTTATGCAAGTCTTGGATAAGTTAGTGGGTTCCAGTGGTTATTTTGTGGTTTTTATTCTGGCAAGAAACTTTGAATGACAGTGGAGTTTATCCTTGTAAGGAGCTTCTAGCATTGTTGATATGGAAAGCTTAAGTTCTTTTTGAAGGTTTGCGGTGACATACAATAATCAATTATAACAAAGCCTATGTTGGTTACTTAAGAATTCACAGTAAAGTACTGTTGTGTTGTAGATAATTTCTTGATGCCATATATATGGTGAAGCCAAAAAGGTGATTAGCATGATTTTCTATTAGATTCACTTCACAAATTGAATGAAAAGGTGATGGAATTCAGGTTGTATTTTCAAACTCAAATCTGACGTTGCCGTCTTGCATTAGTAGTTTGTGTTACTTTTCTTTGCATTGCTGCTTGTGTTAAGAAGACCTTCTCTTACATACCTGTCTTCCGTTCCTGGCTGGGGTTTTCTAACTTTATTTTAGCTGTCCTGAAAGTGATCACTGAGTAAGGGCTGTGAAAACAAGATCAAAATTAACTGAAACTGCTTATTCCCCACCTATCTACTACGTCTGAAATTATGTCCAATGCATTGTTATTCTACAGATATTGTAGATTTTGTACAAAATACAATTATGCTTAAAGTTATTATAGTAGTCATAAATCCTTTGCAAGCTCTCTTTTTCCACAAATACAGCATTTCTTTTTGTTCAGGTTTTGCAAGAGGTTAGTGTAGGTCTTTGACCTGAGCTTATGAAATGCTGTTATTCAAAGCCAGAAGCAGCCTGAGGACTGTATTTTCGACACCATAGCTTTCATCTAGTGTATTTTTTTTAAAGTGTATGCCTCAGAGAGTCAAAATGTACTTTTAAATGGGTATGTTATTTTCTTTCTTTTGTTTGTTTTTGACTCAATGTCTGTGTATTTTGCATGTAATCTGAACTTTCTTTTTGCAGAAATACAATTTTTTTAATGATGAACATGTCATCTCACTAAACCCTTGATTTGATGCTCCAAGTGAAAGAACAGCATGCTTTTAATAGAGGATTCAAGTTCAGGGTATTTTTATCAAGCCTGTGTCTATGGTTCTATGCAATCTTCTGTAGTCCATTTCTTTTCCATGTAAGTTAAACCGTAAAGTTATAGGGTAGCCTGTGCATTACATAAATTTTGTTAGAAGAATGTCATTCATTTTGCAGTGGTTTAACATTCAGAAATTAAAAAAGACGACTGCTATGGTTTAAGTAAAAGAAAATATAGTGGTAGTCTGTAGTTGGACAATTACATGCTGTTTCTTCCTTTGCTGCATTCGTCCTTTTTGTCTACAGCTCAGGATACTTTTCTAATCACCTACCACTCTTGTTCTGTTGCCCCATTACTTTTTTCATCTTAAATGTGCTTCTTGCTGCTGCCCCTGAGCTTTTCATTTGAGCTCAGTCTTACTCCATCGGTTTTGCCAATCATTCTTCCTTCCACTGTTAAAAGGTCTTGGCCTTCTCTGCTTCTGTCTTTGCAAGATCTTCTGGTTCAGCTCCTGCATCCCTGATGTTTAAGTCTGGCTATTTGGATATGATTAGGATGGTATTAAGAAAAATAAAGATGGTCTTTCTAGTTTCTGTAGCATCAGAGAGATGACTGTAACAAGTCCTGCTGTGTTGCCATAGCACTGGCTGAAGTATGCTCATTCATCTTGTGGGAATGTTGCATGTGCCATGTAGCAGTGGGATAGGAACTTAAAATTATTTGTGTATGCTAAGCACAGATCAAGTTCATGGGGGGAAAAATGAAATGCAGTGACTTGCAAAGATTTATTGACTAAATGCAAGCATTTTTTCTCCCTAAATCTGTGACATGGCTGTATTTGGAAGGGTTACTTGTGTGGAAAGCATGTTCTTACTCTCTGTGACCCACTGCCAAATATCTGCTCTTTGGTGGAAAGCATATAAATACTAGTGCTTCCAAGTGGCTAGAAAAAAGTACTTTAAAAAAAAAAGTGTTCTTGGAAATGGCTGAACCATTTTTACTGACTTTGGTATGTAATGCTATCCCTTCCAGCTGCAAAAGTATGCATGTGACTAAGGAGCCTGAACAGCAGAAGGCAAGGTCCTGAGTTTATGCTGATTCGATTTAGTTGCTTGAAGCGTATGCACCATGACAATAGTACCTAATCCCTAATGAGTTCCTGTTGTTTGTAAATCTCAATTTCACCCAGTTTAGTCACAAACTGCTTAGAAGGAACAGCTAAGTGCTGAATTGTATGTTTTGCGACAGAATGTTATGTACGCTATTATCTCTTTCATATTTTTTTGTATTATGGTAATTACTACAGTATTTCAGTGTTTTATTATCAGTATATGAAATGATGTGACTTAGCCAGTGGCAAACACATGTTTTCCTACAGGGGTGGTTGTGGTGTAGTGCTTCTTCTATTGAGAGTCTTACCATACACATACATACGCAGGAGAAACAGCAGCACAGTGTGTATTACCTTCAGTTGAAAATACTGGTTTGGAAAGAAAAATAAGGTGGGCTTTTAATTTCTGTGAATACACATTTCATCGCTGTGTATCAGTCTTTAGAAAGTTTTGTTCATCCTGTCTTCTGTATAAATGAAACTGTTTTTTCCCAAGGGACTTAACTACAGGTCCAATGAATGTTTCCTCCTTGTGGCTATTGTGAGCCCAGCTGTGTACTTCTGTAAAGATTAGGTCTGGGATTGTCTTATATAATTCTGAGCGTCGTTGGAAAGCAGTCTTATCAGTGCAGACTTACTGAGGAGCTACCCTGCAAAATTTCCTTAGTGCAGCTTCTCTACAGGCTAAACTACTTTGCCCTTGCTGCTTTTGCATTGTCAAGAGCTGACAGAAGCTTGAGTAACATAGTTTGTCCTCTAGCAGAGTAGGAAGGGCTTTTCTCACAGGCTTGAGAAGTGTCACTAAAGAGCGAGCTGGGACACAAGCATGACTTCAAGTTACAGGTTAGATTGATCAGCTGGGGACATATACTTTGAATCAAATGAAAGTGCACTGTGGCAACTAAATCCCCTAAGTGCCTTTTTTTTGTTTTTATTCTGTTCCTTGCTGATTAGCAAGTTTAGCTTTATCTAGCTTTTGGTCTGCAAATTGAATTTACCTAAACACAGGGCCATCTTGGTTGTCAGTGGTCACCCTGAAACATATTGATAGTATAGAGGTGCCACTTAGTTATACTTTGGCATGTAATGTCACATGGTCTGAGCTAACCTCACAGCTGCTGCCAGATACTGAAAATCCTGTGGGATAATTGATTTACATTGACTTGTGGAGAAATCTGCTGAAGTACACAGTTTATTATCACCTTTAAAACGAGTTCAGGAGAGATCCTAAACTTCTGCTGTCTATCCTAGTAGAACAAAGTGTTTTATAGTAGACATGCAGAAAGATGAGAAATGAAATTTGCCTCCTGTAGTTAATTACCCATCAGTGCCAGTAAAGTAACTAGTTCAGTACCATACTCAGAACTGCTAACTGCTCTGCAAGCTTGTAATCAGTTTTCCTTCGCCTCTTCATGAGCTTCCTCAGAAAATGGGGCTCCATCTTGTGTGATAGCATGGTGAGAACTGATGAATACAGGGAAAACTTCTTCAGTGTGTTTTTGACAAAGAGAATTAATATCTATTTGATGCTTTAGCTGTTTTGGTCGAACATCATACCTGGAAGTATTGGTTTTTGTATGGATTGTCCCAGTAGTTATGTGAATGCTCCTGAGTCTTGGCAAATCAGCCCTCCCATGTGTGTCATCTTTGCGGGGAAGGAGGGGTGATATAACAGTATTTCACAAACTTTGGTGCCTGGTGTTGTTTTTAGTTACTGCTTAAGGATGATTAAATGGCTCGCTCTTTTGAATGGTTTCTTCAGATGGGAAGGATGAGATTTGGAATTTTGCTGAAGACTGATAGTTTTATTACCAGTTAAATTTTAGTACAAGATTTTTGACTGTCATTTTGTTACTGCTTGTTTTCTGGGCTAATAGCTCTTCTGTAACCTACATACTTATTTTTCTTTATTACTATCTAAAAGCTAATGAGAGCTGGTTACTTGGGGAAGGGAAGGACATGAAGGTTGGTAGACTGGGAGGCCGGCTGCATGGCTGGGATCCTGAGGTTGAAGGGATGCTTCTCCCATGCTTGAACTTCCCAGTACGGAGAGATAGGAAGTTCCTTAATAGGTTCCTGTTGGTGATAGTAACTTTGTTGATATCTGTTGGGTGGTAAATCTGTTGCGGTTTAAGTTTCTTACAGCTTTGGTAAGTTTGTACTAAGGAGCATTATATGGTCTCCATGCTGTTGCTACAGATATTAACAGCAAAGTACAAGTTTTGGAATGTAAGTATGTTGCCCTTTTTTTCAAGTTGGTAATCTGTCTAGTTCTGTATTATAGTGAAGCTTTTTGGACAGTGACTTTTCTAAGTAGAGCTAGAACTTGGTTATTCAGCCTTACACATCTGAATAACTATGATGACTAAAGTATTCTTCATTTAGTAATCGTAGAATGCTAAAACAATTTGGGGATCAGCATAAGTTGTCAAGGCACAGATACATGAAGTGATACTGCTGACATTGCTAGGCTGCCTTTTTACACTGTCCGGTAAACAGAAGTGTTTTGCTTGCTAAACTCTGGAGTTCAATCTGATTTGTAGTAGCACTTCAACACCCAACATTCTGTAAAAGACATGGTGTCACCTACAGTTTATAGAATATTCTCAAATATGTGAGGTCTTATTAAATGGCGTCTGTCTTGCTACTCTTATGTTTTGCCTAAGTCTCACAGGTGCTCTTTTGTTAAGCTTCATTGAGGAACACTGCCTATTCGACTGATTTAGTAAGAAAAGATCTGTGCTGTGGGTTTTGAGACAGTTTATAAGCATTATATACAGGAAGGAGATTACCTTGTGTGTCTCCACTGTAAGGTTCTCAGTCTTCCTTAAAACTCCTGACTTTCTGGATGGTCAGGTTACTAAATGATAATCACTGCATCTGAGTCACTGCAGCAGTTCTCAAGCACATTTTGATGAAAGTGTGCCTGCGTTCCCTGCTTAGGAGGCAGTTATGGTGTTGTCCTGCCCAGTGCTGATTGGTCATGAGTGTTGAGTGTTTGCAGCTGCTATTTGTGTTGTTATTGTTGAGTGGGCCACAAAAATGAAAGCATTGATTCTAGCAGGGACGTAGCTGTAGCCACAGCATATGCAACTGAAGTGCACATATCAGTGTCTTGCTGCTACATTGTGGAAAAAGAAATCCTGAGGACAATATCCACTGTGTTGCTTTGGGTGGGGTGGTTTTTTGGGGTTTTTTTGTGTAGGGAAGGGAAAGAGCAACAGACAGCAGTGTACTGTTTAGTATGGTATGGTTCTAGCCATTTGGCTTTGATAGTTTTCTCTTGTGACTTTAGCTTGCATTTTCATGGACCTGGCAGCTGATCTAGGTACTGCTGTGTCCTTGAAGGGGGTGCAGTTTGACAACAAAGTCTGAGCTTTTTTTGCGCCTTACCACTGCCAAGAGGAGCGATGCCTTTTTATGTCTTCCCTCCCTCATTCTGTCACTTCAGTGTCTTTGGACACCTGTGGCACTTAGTCTGCTCACCATCACTAGCGGCGAGAAACATAGCTGCTTCTTTTGGTGGCAGCAAGCTCTTAGATTAGCTCAGCTCTCCTGGGTAATTGCATCCTTAGAGGGTCTGGAAAGAGTCTTTAAATCAGCAGTGTCTCCTTGCCTGAATAGCAGTGATTCTTTCCAAGACACTGGATCTACATGAATAGGCTTAAACCACCTATAGAAAAAGATTTCTCTCTTTATTCCCCAAGGCACAGCACTGGTCTTTTTCTTTCTCCTCGTCTTTGTTGGTTCTATTGCATTTGATTTGGGAATGCAGACAAGGTGCAATTTGAGCTTACAAAGAGTAAAGATCCTCTTTAAAAGCCTGCTTTTGAGTGTCACCGTTGGTTCTACTCTCACTAATGTGCTGGGCCAAGAGATTTTACTGCACAAAGGAGAAAATCCAGGATAACTGCTTCCATATTCTCAGTGTAGCCCTCATTTATTGAAGGGCAAACAACATTACTCAATTGTCACTTGAAGCAAGTCTACCTTCCAGGCTCTTCTGACAAATCAGAAGTTTTTCCAAATAAAAAATAAAACAACTGTGAAGGTTCTTGATGTACTTTGACAAATACCCAGTAGTGTGGGTTTTTTTCTGTTCTTTTTTTTGGTGTATGTTTTGTGTTAGACATAGTGATACAAGTAGGTCAAAAGCTTTTCAAATGTTCAAACGCCATTGCAAATTATAAGTGTTTTCTCAGCCGATCTCTTAGAGAGCACAGAAGTTCTGGCAAAATGTTTCAAAGTTTTCATCAGCAGCTGGACATTTTCTTCCCAGTAATGGTCCAGAGATTAGGATGAGCCCATATGAGGAACTTCAGAGGATACGTGTTCTGTCATTAACTACTAAAACTACAATACCAAAAACCTGCCACCACCAAAAATCTGCTTTTGTGAATGTAACTAGTTGTTGAGATCTGTTTTCTTTAAAAACATATTTGCTGAGGGAGCAGCTTAAACCTCCTTCCCAGGTTTCTTTATGACCATGAAAATGCATAGGGAGAAGCAGAGTCCTACCTATTACTGCCCGAAGTACTGATGGGAGTAAAGTGTATTATTGTTGTTTATTAAGCAAATAAACTCTGTGTACTAAATATATGTCTGACTGTTTTTTCATAGTTGAAACTAATTGTTTCTTAAGCTATTAAAAAATCAAAACACAACTAAGAGTCCCCCAAATCCTTTAAAAAATAAAATATTTTTAATAGAAACAGTCAAAATAAGTTGCTACTCTGAGTATTAATGCAACATGTATCTGAGAAGCTGAAAATTTGATTACAAATGTTTCCTGAGTTAAATCTGTTTCAGAAATGAGTAAGCTGTCTTGGACATAATTTTGCACTTTCTCACTGGAGACCTTGTTGCGTGTGTTCTTGATTTCCATCCCCCTTTCCAGCTGAAGTGGCGTGCTTCTGTGTAGATGAGTCTCTAGACTGTTATTGTGTTGGATGAACAGTATTATTTAGTTGTTGCATTTTCTTTACAAAGTATAAAGAATGCTTGTAAAGACTTTGTCTTGCAGTTAGGGAAAAAGGAGGCATGTGCTAATTTCATGTCTCACTTACAATTAGGGTTCTGTAATGTTTTTAATCCAGTGATTTTTGTATGTTTATTTAATTTTAAGATTTTAATGTAATGGATTCATTAAGAAATTCAGAGACGTGACTTTGAACAGACCAAGTCTTTTCTTTCCACATGCACCATGAATTAGAGTTGAAATACATCTGTATTTTTAGATTGTGAGTTGTATGAAGTAGTTTTTGTGAATCACACTTGTACTTTTGTGATATAGGAAATAGTTTAGTGTGTGCATGGCACTTAGTCTGCTTTATGGAGTTGTTGAAGTACTTCATGAAGCTCTGTTCCTCACGTGGACAGTGACAAATCTATTACCACAATATACAGTCAGCTCTCTTTAAGCACTTTTGTTGGCAGATGCATTCCTTGAAAACAAGAAGAGGAATTTCATTTCCTTGGAAGAATAGCCTGGAAACGTAACCATTTAATTATTTTAAGAGAACAGGGAGATGAGGTAGTGTACCTGTGCTAATGTCTCTGGTCACTGTTCTCAATTTAATATACTAGAATAACCTTGTCTTTATCTCAAATATGAAATAAGATATTTCTCTTAGAAAGAAATTCCGTTGAGAATGTACAAGCACCAGAAAAGTACCATCTTGGCTGTAATGCTATGCTGTCTTTAGGCATTCATAAGAAGTACTACATCTGTAGAGTTTGGAGAGGGGGGACTTTTTTTTGTCATCATGAACACAGTATAGTGCTTGTTGCTGTCTTGTCACATTTTCGGACAAATAAGTATTCTGTTTTCTATGCTGTCTGCTCTTTCTAAACCACCAGGTTCTCTTTTCCTAACTCTGTTTTTAATTTTATAAATTTAATAACAGTCCAGTGTTAACTCTTCTGCTATTCTCATGCCTGTGATGCCCCTTTTAAAGTAGTGGAGAAAACAGTCTTTCCAAAGTTCATTTGTTAAACAGTGTGTAAATTTTGATGTTATCTTCTACTTTATTTATAAATATTTCAGTAGTATTAAATTCCTCTGCTGTGTTGTGCGAAATGCAATGTCAAACTGACAAAGTTGTGCTGTGCAAAGTGATCTGTGAAATGCATTAGCAGCAGTCAGTATCTGTTTAAATAATAGGCTTGTGAGAAGAATGGGGTAACACCACATAAATGTTTTCAGTTGCTGCACGTCTTGGGTTTACTGATATTCTGACAGAATTTTAGGATCTCTGTTTTTCTAATTATTGGAATTGTGTCAGAGTTTCTGGGATATCTGTGTCTAGAAAGAATACAATGGAGTAAAAAGTTACTTTTTCTGAGGAAAAACAAATCTGAAGAGCTTCTGTGTTCTGTTTCTGCAATCTGCTTCAGTGAATTCAAGACCTCTGTTATAATAAGTGTGAAGTCAAAAGCTACTCCTTAATTTGGTATCTAGATTGTGTCTATTGAAATAATTTTCTGTGGATTTATGCGGAGTGCAGGATTCTTGATCTTGTCCTGAAACTGACTCAGCTATAACAGACTCAGCTACAAGTCCTGGGACTTGTAGGGTTGAGAGATGTTTGAGTACAGCTTGTGGAATTTTCTGCCTCTGTAGAGCGTTGCTGAGGTTTTAAGATGTAGAGCAGAAGGGATGTTCTTATGTTTTATGTATAAAAGCATCTATACCACACGCTACTGCATGATTTACACTTTCTGGGGCCAAAGCCACTTGTGCAAATCAGAGTAAAGGCAACAAACCACAATCTCCTAAATTCAAATGCGGTTTTGGTGGTCTTACCTGTCCTAATTTCATGTGGATTTTGCTTGTTGAAGGCGTTAAATTTTAAAGGAGCGGCTTGACTTCGGTTGGGTTTCCTTTCACTTAGCTTGCAAAAGGTGGAAGTCTGAGCAGTGGTTGTTCTGCCAGCAGAACTTGCATGTAGCTTACAGCACTGGCTGCAACTCAGTTGGTGTTATTATTAGTGCTGGTAACCAGCCTGATGCCATGTATATAAAAATGCGATACTGTAGGGGGAAAATCCCTTAAAGCTAGGCTTTTCTTTCCTTGTCCCTTCACTTTTCCCTACCCCCAGCTGGATTGATTCCTGTGTTCCCTTTGGAGAATTAAAAAGTAATTTCTAATAGGAATATTGAAGCCGTTTTGAATTCTAATTGGAGATTTCTAATTAGTTTCACAGTTTTGACCATTTCTTTAGCAAACCTCTGTGTTTTGAGACTCACCTATCTGAGTCCTGATTTCTTGGGTTGCCTAAGAAAATGAGAAGTATGTGTGATGGGAATGTGCAGCAGAGTTGCTTTTCTCAGTATAAAGAAATGATCATTAAAACACTTCCTGCTGCCAAGATCAAGCAATAAAGACTTCATCAGAAAAAAGTTTGGGGAAGCAAATTCTCTCTCCCTCTTCTGGATGTCTTGGTGGTAAGGGGAAAGTATTGCAGTTTCTAAGTGAAATAGGAGGAAGTTTAACTGAGGAGTGCGATTGTGGCATTTTAAGCTCTGTTCTGCTCCTTTGTCTAGCAAAGGTGTTGAAGTGTGAGAGTAAACCTCAGTTGGTTTGCTTCAGATTTGAATGCTTAAGTAGCAGATCTTGGTAATCTTGGATTTCTTTGATCTCTTCAGAAGTTTTAATTTGTCCTTTTAAATACTGATACTTTTAAAAGCTTCATATAGTTTTGAAGAAACCTGTTGTTCCCTCTAGGGCTTGGGTTGGAGCTTTAGGTGTGTATACCATCTCTGCTATGACTACACGAGTTTGAAATGCAGGAGATTCAGTCCTTGGTATAGAAACTCTTTTTTAAGTGTGTTTCATTCTACATGTATTAAGTAAGCCTGCAAAGAACATATACTTGCTATTTCTTATGCTAAGTAAAATTCTTTCAAACTTTATGATGTGGATCACTAGGATGTACTTTATCTGTGCTATCTCCTTTGCAGAGCAGTTAAAAAGTGCACCCCTATTCATGATACTCCACTGCACCTGTGCTTGTGACCTGTCTCTTGTTTGATACAAATTTCTCTGCATTTTTACTGAGTGCAAGTAGTTTGAGTTATTTCTTTCTTGCTTTTGTCATACAAATCTGAGCTGCTTTCATTTTTCTCACTTGCTACTACTATGGTGACTCTAGGTTTGTAAAGCAACCAACTCTTCTGGTGCTTATACATTTAAGGTTTGTTGCTTCAACTATTTGCATAGGGCAGTTTTCAGGTGTTAGTTACCGTAGTGTTGCAAGGGGTGGTTTGCATGGAAACTTTGCAATACATTTTATTTTTACAAATAAAAGCACCAGTGGTAGTCTTAAAACACTGCAAAAACTTTGCGTCTGTTGAACCAAAGCAAATTTTGAAATTGGAAATATCAGTTGCTAGACAGCAATGATGATTCTTATAAATTGCAAACAGATTGTAAATGATCTCTTGTAATATCATGTATTTCTACTCTACAAAGTTATAGTGAAATGGAGAATACTCATTAATTTTTTTATTTTCTAATTGCAATCTAAATGAACTGCTTCTGTGTTTTCCAGACTACATTTTGTAAGATGAAGAACAGAAAGCAATGTATTCAAGATACTGAGGATCAAACACGTGAAGGCATGGAAGGTAAAGTTTGTGTGAAAATATTGAAGCATATTATTCAGGTTCAAGCTGTGAAGGTCTGATTTTTTTCATTTGCTCTCTCAATTGGTATGCTGCTTGTTTTGAAAGAAGATGTGTAAACATCACCACTCTCATAATATTTGGCTTTGGCTAGTGAGATCCCCAAATAATTTCCTGTCTCCTCTCTTGTTTTCACTTGTTAACTTCTAGTAGCAAAACAAAAATGTTGATAGCAATTGCTATTCAGAGAAAATGATTAATTCAGGGTAAAATTTCTTGAAGAAGAGTTCATATGTTTTTGTATTCTGAAAACACTTTCTAACAAAATTGGGAGCATTTTTTATTTAACGTATATGATTAGGTAAATATTTGAAGATATTCAGATTAAGATAATTCTAAGACAGGAAAACTAAAGTAGAGGTAGACCATGTGTATATAAGATAATGAATATACAATGTACTGGTGTAATTTATGTCATGGAGAGAGTGCAAAAACACAAGGAGGAAGAACTTAGGAGAATGATGTCTAAATGACTGCATAACCAACAGGAAACACTGTGATGCCTGCTTTATTGAAATATCCCTGTAATTAACTTTCCTTTGTTTTAATGGCAAATACTGGTACAGTAGTCTATGAAATTAGTTGCATAGCTTTTTTCACCTGAAACGTGATTTTCTGTAGTTACAAGTAAGTTGAATTCAAGTTTTCAGGTCTAATGCAGCCAAGAAGCTGGCCAGAGAAGCACTTGAAAATGTATCTTCTTACTTCTTTATTATTCAAATCTAGAAGGACTTTGTTTCAAAAACTGTCAAAACTTCTAAGTGTCAGTGTTAATAATACCAGGTGAAGAAAACGAGGAAAGCTGTTCCTGTTCTACTTTATTGTATGATGGCAACACGTGCCCCATCTGTCTGAACTGCCTTCTAGAACAAGAGATTGGGTTTCCTGAGAACTGCAGTCATACCTTCTGCATGACTTGTATTCTTAAATGGGCTGAGGTAAGACTGAGCACCAAGGTGTGTGTTTATTTTTCAGTGAAATCTATTGCATCTAATACCTACAGATATTTTTTTAAAGAAAGTTACAGATTTTGGCTTTGCACAGAAGTGTTCAATGACCAATTTGTAAGTAGATTTTGGAAAACTTTCTTCTTAATGCGTTAAAAGTATTTTGTGTTTTCTTTCACTAAACAATCTTACTCTAATAACTCAATAGATACTAGAGATTAGGGATAAGTAAACAGATTGGTGTTGGCTCTTTGGAAGATCAGACAATATTATGGACATACTATAATATTGCATTGTTATTAGCTTAATCTTACTTTGTGATAACCCTTAGGCTGTTTGTCATAGTGTCAGTTCAGGGCTGGTACCAATATGTATTCATGTTAGTCTACAAAATGAGTGATACAACCTTAGCTTTCTAACTGTAAAGAGAATTCAGCTCAAAGCTTTACTGCTGTTCTTAAAAAAAATTCATTTTAACGATGGCTGTTCTTCGTTCTATGTCAATAACTTTGTAGATAGTTCTGGAACCTTAAAGAAAAATGACTTGTTGAATAAATCCTTGATGACCTTGTTCTATTTAGCCCCTTTTCCCTCACCTATGTTGTGCAATCACTGCATTAATTCTTGGTGTCTTTACCTTTCCTGTAACTTTTTCGATTATTAGTATAAAACACCAAATTAATATTGCTTTGTACTGGGGTGGGTGGGGGTTGCTGCCTTTTGTTCTGCTTCTGTGCACTTGAATTAGTTTCTCATTTTAGTCAGACCACTGTTTGATTTCTTTGCAATATCATTCTTTTGAAGTAAATGATGATTTTGGTTGCAGTATTCCCTTTAGAAGGTTGATATCGCTCGTATGTGTGTATATATGCAATATGCTTATTCTTGCTATATTTTTAACCTTAATTTTTGTGCTATTTATTACTGAAGGCCAATGGGAACACAATTTTCTGAAGAATTTATATGAAATTCAGAGTATTAAAGAAAGGTTATTACCTGAAAATTGCTTTAGATTTACAAACCAGATAATAAAAAAAGTTTCCTGTTGCCAGATTTTCTGTTTTGCATTTGATTCACTGGAGCAATTTTATTTGAAAGGGAAGAGGAAATTCTCACCTGCAATTTTACCCTGAGTGACTTAGCTGGTTGCTATAATGACAGCTGAAAAGCATTAAATGGTGACATTCACAGGGAAGCAGTACAGTATATTGGCTTGCTGCTGGATTTCAGTTTGTTCACATTGTCTAACAGATGCTTTTAAGCCCAATGAGGAAGAGAAATTTTCTTGTTCTAAAGGGGCAGATGAATGATGTGACATTTTTTTTGTCATGTTGGTTTTATTTTTTGTGGTCTGAAGTGCTATTCAAATAGAATAAAAGCAACTTCTCTTAAGAGTTGACAGGTAAAGTAGATGTGATGCCATAAAGTTGTGGGGCTGTTTCTGAAGCTACATAAGGCTGCTGCTGCTGCTTTTCATCAGTGACATCAGATAGGTAAAACCAGCCAGACTTCCTTTTCTGAGGTTGCTTGACAGTCAGGCATGTTGAGTTCATGGAACTCCACTGCCTAATCTAGTAGTTTTAATTAAAAGTGAAATGGCAAAAGAAGTGTTGAAAACTGAGTGACAGTTCAGAGGCTTCAGCTGTGAGAAGCAGATGAGGTTTTATAGATTGGAATGATAGAAACATATTATGAAGATGTCACGATTTAAAACATGCTGATACCATGTGCTTTTGCCCCTTACTAATGTTTAGTAACTGAATGTGTTCTTTTTTGAGAAGTGTTGCATAAGGGTTAGCTTTCTCTGGTTCTTGGTTGATCATAACCATAATTTAAGTCATTCTGAGTAATGAAGATGTGAAAAAGATATAAAAATTAGCTGCTGTTTAAAAAATACACTGCCTGATTCTGGGTAAAGATTAAGTATTTTTTGGAGTATAAACAAATTGCTTTTAGAAATGGTGTTTTCCTACTTAGGTGCTGGAGAAAAACAAAAATGAGAATAAAATTATTGAATGAAATCTTTAAAAAACAAAAAGACTAATGTTCACATTATTTGACATGTTCTTTTGTGTATCTTCAGTTGTGCTCCATACACTTAGAGGCTTTGCCAGCAGTCTGTGTTCAAGTTGGATATTTCCTTTATTTTTCTGTGTTGCATCTGGACTTCAAAATATAACAGGAGAAACTACTTCTTTAAACTCTTGTTTTCAGATTGTACATAATAGTTGTTCTCCTGAGAGTTTATGGCTTTTGTATATAACTGTGTAGACTCTAATCAAAACCAGGGTAGTTTAGGCAGACGGTAAGAGTTTTACTGTTCTGCTCCCTCTTCAATCTTCAGGAGACTGTCAACATCGCAACTGCAGTCAAGTGTCCTGTACCAGCAGGTCTTCTGTCTGACAGCAGCAGCCATAACACTTTGAACATCTTGCTTTTTAAGAAGTGAGAGAGAGAATATAAATTTTAAAAAAGCACTTGAAAGCAATAAATAATAAAAGCAGTATATAAAAATTGCCTTATTCCAAAGACTAAAGAGGGGTAGGAAACTTGCCACGGAACAGGTCTAATACGTTAGATCCTGTTGGCTAAATCTGAACATTTAGTTTCAGAATTAAGTAGCATAACAGTTGAGTCTGTGCTGTATTTTCTTTCCCTTTGAAGAAAGGTGTCTTAACTCCTAGAAGAAAAGTGGGGGACAGACCAAGAATCCCCACAAAGGAGTTAATCTTTAGAGTAGCTCTTTAATATGTCCCTTGAATTGTTCTGCTCTCTTTGGCTATGTTAATTGTGGCATTTAAGAGCATTGCTATGCACAAAATTCAGTTGCCTATGCTATTAAACTCTTCTATACTATTAGACTGTCAACCTGTGTGCCTTTGGCCACGCTAACCAGTGCTCTCCCAGTCATTGCTGGGCCGCACGAGGCTAGCAGACTGCTGGAGGCTGTTTTCAGTAGGCACACGAAGATTAACATAAATATCCGTCGTCCTGTGCCAGCTGTCAACCACTTCTGTAAACCAACATGGTGTAATTTACTAATGAAGACTTTCAAGATTGAGGCTTTGTATTTCAGTGAGTCTGTGCTGGAAGATCATAAAAAGTAAAAGGTGCTAAATCTGGAGCTGAGGTTACTGGACACACCCTTCAGTGGGAATGTTGAAGGACAGTGTAAGTGAAGGGTTGCTTTCAGTATAAAGAACGTCTATGTGATAACATTATTCTGGCCACATAAAAAAAGGGGGGAGGGTGTAGCCGACAACGAAAATCCCCTGTCTAAGAGTCTTCAAGCACCATCAGTAATGTTGTTACACCAAAGGAAGTAATTACATTAACGTGTTTCTGTTGTCTGTAATACTATTAGTATATTAAAACTCGTTGGGTCAAAACTAATTTTTTTAACTCTTTTTTGGATAAACTTGTATTTTGTACTTTCATTGGTAAGCACATGTTTTAGTTTATGAAAATTGGTTCTGAAAGGATTTAAGTAAAACTGATGCAAAGAAAAGTTAACTAGGCATCTGTGGCAAACACGCACAAAGTAGTTAACACCACCTCAGCTAAGACAACTACTTTAGCAGCAGTAGTATCTTGTCTGTATGCATTACAGAAAAATCTCTACCTTTTTTTTTCTATTCTATTCAAAGAAAACAATCTTAGAAACAATAAATACGTACTTTACTGTAGGCTTTTTAACTTCCTTTCTGTTCTTCAGAGTGCTAATAAATGTACCAGAGATTTCTATCTCTGTTCTCCTATTAATTCCTCTTGTGAAGCGTCATGAGAGAAGAGTGTTAAAGAAATGATTCAGTGTGTTGTCTGCATTATTACAATGTTTGTGTAACAGACATTGATTTCAGTGACCCTTACCGACCAAGCTTATTTATCTCATATTCTGGTCCTGGTTTCCCTCATTAATTTTTCCTCATCTGGAGAATTTGAAAGTGGAGTACGTACAGTCATAAATTCTCCGAAGCGTTGGGGCATATTCAGGTAGCCACTGTACAGGATCTGTGGTTGACTAAACAAAACTAAGCAGCTGGCACAAAGAGCTGTCTTGCATTCTGTTTCTGGTGGATGTTCTTACATGTTTTGTTCATAGCTTTTGATGTTCAGTTTTTAGAGTACTCATTGCCTTTGTGCTCATTCAAGATTTGGATCACTGAGTATGTGGCGTATACTACTACACATGTATATTCTTCTGAGGGTAAGGAGAGTTACGTGTGTGATGACTGGGATTGTTAATGTGTATTCTTTCTGATCTGGATTCCTTTTTTTCTAAAGGATATGGGAAGAAGTCAGCTTATGTGGCAACAATCTCCACAGTGATCTGCAGTACAGAGCACTGTGGGCAAGATGAAGATGTCACTACTGAACCAAACGTAGCTTGCGTTCAAAGAAACACAACCTAAACCCCCCCGAAAAACAGTGGAAAAAACCTTACTGTTCAAGTGTACCCAAAGTGATCTATATGTAGACAGTTCATCTGAAAACTGATGTTCAGAAAAACTATCTTAATCAAATTGTTTCAGAAAATGTCGATTTTAGATACCTTTTTACAAATTACATGTTTGCTTTGTAGTATACAGTTGTTCTTGGCTCTTTCCCTGCTTAAGTGGGGAGGCTGGGCAAGATGACCTCCAGAGGTCTCTTCCAGCATCAACCACTTCGTGATTTTGCAAGTACATTCCTGTAGCATCTTAAGAATGTTGATGCTGTTTAAGTGCAGTGCAAGAGTCTGAGTGGTTTTCATTTTACTCCAGGTCTTCCAATAATGTCAGTACAATGAAACTTAATTTGTCAACACTTTATGGCAGTTTTGTATGGGAACTTAAGAACTATCCAACTGTGTCATGTAGGTAGAGAGAAGAGAGCTGTTTAGATTTGTAACTAAGTAGTCTGCTGATTAGGTGTTAAAACTACTGTTCTTTTGCACTCTGTATCGTTGCTATCCATCAGTGATTTTTCCCCCCAAAAAAGACTCTTGTCAGAAATAGTGCTTTCCTAAAGCATAACTATAAAACCTTTAAATGTATTTGCTTTTAAAAAGTAGACTGAGAAAAAAGTGATTGTGAGTTTTTACATGCTTCTAGAAAACAGTGCGTTTTCTGATGTCTGCCTACTTTCATCAAAATGTGGTAGAGGGTGTTTCTCACTACGTGTGGTGTAATGGTCTCCCTGTTCACTGAAGCTGGAGGTGGAATTGTGGGCTTTTTACTGTACTGTTATTACAAGGTGAAGTGAAATATACAGACATTGCTTTAACTGTCTAAATCTCATGTTTAAGCCTGAATTTAGTTATGGGAATCTGGTATGGTTTGTGTTCAGCGGGTTATCTAAGAGTGCAGGATCATGTTTCTTTTTGTATCAGCTTTTCAATATAAAATGTGGAGAACAGGCTTTATTATGAGCCACTTGAAGAAAAAAAAATTTAGGGGAGGGATTTACTGCAACAACTTGAATTTTGTATTCTAATCTTGTTACTAATTGTTATGAAACCTCATAACATGGAACTTGATGAGATGAGGATATCTGTCCAAGTTATTTTATCAGCCAAATATGTTTTGGGGTTAGCTTGCACCTATTTGTATAGCTTTCTGAAAATTCCTAGCTGGAATATGGTAACTGCTTCAGCCTCTTGCCTACCTCACTTAGTTCAAATGCTGTTTGAAATGATGCCGTTAAAATAGGGGACAGTTGCTCCTTGAGTTTAGAGATCAGAGTTTTGTGTCACTCTAGCAGTTTCAGGAATATAGAAATTAAGTTATGCCTGTGGAGCTAAAGTAAGATTTTTTCGAGGGTCATAAAAACCAAACAAAATACAATAATTTTTTTTTTTTGACATCTGAAAACCAAACACATTGCTCATGCATAACTTTTCAGGGCTTACCAATTTTTGTGAATGCTTACGTATTTTATGAAGTGAATTCTTCAGATATCACAGGATGAGTGAAAGAATGAATCACTGCGGAGTTATCAGATTTAACATGAAAACTCTCAATAGTTTCATGTGGAGAGTAAAACAATCAAAGACATTTTAAGTGTGCTGAGCTACTAGTCTGTGTTTTTCCAAGGAAAGAACTGTTGGGAAGCAAAGCAAAGCAGGTCACTAATAACCAGCAGTGAGGTTCTAATGATATTGATTATTACATTAAATACTGCATGTTCTGATTTTTAAAGCTATGTTAAAGAAAGGTATTGTATGAATCTGTGGTTCTTCTAAGGTTGTGATATATTTCACAAAATACCTTCTCCCTTGTGCGCAATAGAAGTAGTAGCTGCTCCTCAGGCTTGTTCCATCTCAGCATCTTCTTTCTTGTTTTAAATGTTTTTCATCAAAAAGTATGGTGTACATTCACTATTACTTACAGTGCTTGCTGAACAGAAACCTCAGAAGAGTGGAATTGCTAACCCTTTGATGAAAGAAGACTCAACACCTTTGTTACTGAACCATGTTCTCAAAAAAGATGAGAGATGAGTTAAAGGCCATCACTCCTCATAATTGCTTCTCGTAATGAATGTTGACTTTTTTTACCTTTATTCCTTTTTGTAGCACTGTAAATCCTGTCTTGCTGTTGGGAAAAGGGGCAGGGGAAGTTTGGGGTTTTTTCTTCCATTTTAAAGGTTTGTTTAATTTGTTAGCAGAGAGGTGAGAACTAATGCATGTTTAGACAGAATTAACATCTAGTTTCCCTCAGGGTACCTAACAACTGTACTCCACCCAGGGGCTGGGGATGTACATGCAAATGTCCTGAGTTTACTAGAATTTCTCTTGTGATGATGTTGTCAGCTTACAGAAAATACTAAGGCTACAAAAAGCCAACTGAGTAGGAGTGGAAAGAGCATCTGCTGTTTCTGAACATATCTGAACCTAATGGTTGTCTTTGACTCTTCCAGTATGTTTTCCTCCCTTTCTACTGCTGTGTATAACTGTATTAAGTTGTTAAACATTTCTCCAGAAGAACTAACATTGAAATCTTTCTAGTGAAGCAAAAACACTTGTTATTTGGATTGCTGCTAGTAACACTTAGTACTCTGTGATACTTTATTGCAGTGAATAAACATAACTTACAGTGGCTTAAACTTGGGAAGATAACTTGACATTCACGTGTAAATTTAATGTAGGAAGAGATTGTATTGGATAAACATTTCAGTTAAGGTAGATCCTGAAATCAGAATAAAAATGGCTAAGAAAAATAACTTCCTCCTACCTATCTTTTACAGTCTGGTATATCTAAGAATGAAAGTATGTACCTTGAAGCTTGCAGTGGATTCAGAAGCTACAGTGCATTGCACGCTATCAAATATCCCAACGGAACATTGCACTGCTCTCTTACTGTATAAATCCGTCTAATTGACTACAGGACAAAAACTGTCTTCATGATCTGAGTCCTTAGGGAGCTGGCTTAATTACCCAATATGCTTTTCTTTTCTGGGGCCATGACACTGCAGAGAACAATGGTATCCCCCAAAAGAGGAAGTTTTTAGTTAGGATAAAATACCAGAGCATCAAAGGGTAGGTAATGGCTTTAACTTACATTCTTGTTCAACAGCTTGTTCCTGAAACTACTCCTGGGTTTTTTTTTGTTAGTTGGTGGGTTTGGCTTTTTTTTTTTAAATCCGTCTAATTTGCTTCTATCTACTTCAATTTAAATCAGAAGCTCAGAAACTTCCTGAATGCTCAGTGTTTGGGGGCTGGTAGGTGAAAAAGGAGTTGAGCACTCTTTGAAATTGAGAAAAAAACAGAATTAACTGGAAAATTAGAAGCCCCAGTGAAAAGACAAGAATGAAGTTCACCACTGAATTTCAGAGTTCATATGTAGATTTTTCATAGCTGCTTATGCAATTCTAGTGCTGCGTCTTGCTTGCCTAGATACTCTGTAGCTCTCTAAAGTGCAGAAATTACATGCCTCTTCAGAGCATGCAGTTCATATGCTGGATCTTGTTCAGTGAATGAATTAGGGCTGGAGACTTGGGTGTGTGTTACGGTTTTTTATTTTGTTTTACAAGTGTTGAACTGAGCCTCTGAAGGTCAGTGGAATTAAGATGTGTGTGGAGGGTGTAATGATGACAAAACCCCCAAACCAAACAAAGAACCATGCCTCCACAGCAAACACGTCTGGAATTAAAAGGAATAAAGAGTTCTCTCACAGCAAAAGTTGATATCCAATGTGGATTTTTCTTAAAGCTGATTCACTACATGATCCACTTGGGTGGAGCTTCAGTTGAAGTTTCCCATTTCCATGGTTAATAATGCGTTATTGTTCTCTGTGTTTGTGTTTTATCCGATGTAGTGCAGCCTCAATAAGAGTGCATTTAGGTGACCAGGGAAAAACAATAAATTGCTATTTCCTTTAAATAGTAGGGTAAAATAGCCTTCAGTTCCCTTTTCTTGAAAACTGATTTGTAAAATTTTAGATGTGTTACGTGTGGAAATCTGTTGTCTCTGCTGACTGCAACAGAACAGATGTGGTACAATCAAATAGGTAAGCAAGATGAGGAAGGTGTTGTCCTGTTTGCTTTTGGCCTTACCAGTTTTATGTTTTGGGGGGATACACAACCCAACACACTTTCTGTTGAAAATGAAAGAAATAAAATGTTAGAACAATACAAAATATAGAGGACATTTGCATATTGTCATGCTTTTCAGTGTGTTATCAACATTAATCTTACTTTTCCTTTTTTAAACACAGCTTCTGAGTTACATTCTTGTTTCCTTTAGACTTTTCCTGAAAGAGCAATCTGCTTATATGAAACAAAATACTGAGTGTATGGATAATGTGTCCAAATGCATTCTTACTGTGAACAAGTTGGGATTTTGTGTGCTTCTGTGAGCTACTATAATAGCGAATAAAAGTATAGAAAATTAAGGCTTGTCTTAGCTCATTACCAAGTTTGTAATAAGAAAAATAATTTTTCAGACACAGGCTTCATGTCCTATTGATCGCAGACCATTTCAAGCAGTGTGCAGGCTGGATGCATTAGATAAGCAGATAAAGGTAGGTTCCAGATTTATTTTGTTAAATAACTTCAGATGTAGGAACATCCAAGTTATACTGCAACCTTTTGTTCATATGCATGGTGTTAAATAAGCTTTCCTAAAAAAGTAATTACTGCTTTAATGTTTCTGTTACATATTTAAAGTTAGGAATTATTCTTAATTATTTTTTCAAAGCAAGTATTTACAATAGTAATAATAACCATAAAGCTGCTGTTGCTACTTTCTAGTATCTTTGAGCATTCATGATTTATCCAAAAATAAAAGTATGGTAATTGGTCTCAAAGTGTTTTTTAAACTAGGTTTTGTAAACAACTGCTATACCAATTATCATGCAATATTACCCTTTTTTTTTTTTTTTAGCTGAGGTGAATCTTCTATGTTCACAGCCTCCAATTCCCAGACAAAAACACGTGGAGGCAAGAGGAATCAGTTAATGTTAAGCGTTGTTCAACCCAAATCAGTGAATTTTTTTCAGCTTTCAATTCTGAAAAATACTAATATGGAGAGTAGTTTATCAAGTAGGAAAAAAAGCTCTTCTGATAGATGATCTTAAAAATTTATATGGAAAGATGCTGCTAATTCTGTGTATGTTTTGGAAATTTTGTGATGAAATCATGCTTATAAGTAGTTCATAAACTGCTGTTTTGCAGGTTATGACACTTAGAAAACAGGCTTCCACTGCTTATTTCTTGTACTTCTTGAGGCCCGGATGCAGTCACCTGTAAAGGAGCCATGCTGGCAACCACAGATGCTTCCTCCTCATAGAAAACTGTGCTTGTGTAGTTTGTCTTCTTTATTTCTGAAGAATCAAAGAAGCAGTTGAAATAGGATAAGCTGAAGTTTACATTTGGAAGAGTGTAAAGGCTGTATCCAAATACAGTTTGAAAGGTTGTCTGTTCATAGAACTGCAGTGTAAACAGGTGGGCAGAGAACAATGTCCCACTCTGAAAAAGAGCCACTGGAGCCATAGGGATAGATGGAATGTGTACCAAGATATGCAGACACAGTGGTCAGCATTATCAGTGGAGCTATCAGGAGACTGGCAGCTTTCTCTTTGTGATACTCAGAATTAGAATGCTAATGCTTTAAGAGGTTGTATAAAAAGCTAAGTTTTGGTAATGAGGAAATATGACGTTTCTAATGCAAACAATTGCAATGTAGCCACTGAAGCAACTTCATAGTGTGAAATAAAAGTTGTATTGCTCTCAGTGTTTTTGAGATGTAGAAAAAACTCAGTGTTGTGTAAGATACTTAAGTTATTTTACTCTAAAGGAAGATTGGGTGTGTTTTGATTATGAGGAAGCATGTTAAGTTGAGTGGTAGTTCAGCATTTTCCCAAGGTGAACCTTGTGTATTCTGAACAACCAACTTAGTTTTAAAAAACTAAGATCATAGATTCCGAGTGGAAACTAGTGCATAGCTCTGAGACATTTGCCATGGCAGTCTGAGTGTTCAGGGCTTTTTTGATCTTGTGAACTTAGTATGCATCTTAGGCATTGTCAATAACATACCAAGGTGTAGGTTTTTTCTGTTTTATGAAAAACAAATGAAAAAAAAATCTCCAAACTGTGAAGTCAAAGAAGTAAGTTTTGAAATGTTTTGTAGTCCTTCTGTTTGAGCTTAATTTCTGTATAGACCTTAAGAGACTTTGTATGAATTTAAAGCCCATGTGTCATGAGATTCTAGATTGGATTGACTCTATTTTACAATACAGGTTCAGGTTAAGAAACAGCTAAGGAGGAAGGAGGAAGAGGAAAACTGTGCCTGCAATAAGGAAACTTACAGCCATGTAAAGATGAGAATTTTTGTGAGGTTGGTTGTCCATGTAATTTCAAGCATTTGAATCGGAATATTCAAAACGTATGAAATCAACTGGTTTAACATGTGCAAATTTTGTAAAATTATTTTTATTTTAAAATAACTTAGTTTTCACCAGTGGTAGTTTAGTTTTAGTTTTATCATTGCTGTAATTCCCACTTGAATAGTTAAAATAGCAAGGAAGAAGTAAAGGGCAATGTATTTCTTGCATTGGGCTCTGCGAAAGTTGCATTTTTCAAGCAATTCTGACAAATATTATATTAATTTGAAGTATGGATAGATCAAATTTTAAAAATATAAATCTGTGTTTATTTAAACAAACATCCACTTTTCTTGCATGTTATCATAAGCATTGGTGATGTTCCTCTTCTATAAAACATAGTTGTAGTCAAGAACTGATTTTTTTCTAGTAAGCTTGAGGGGGAATATTTCTGTTGTTATATAGAAATAACATTTCTGCTTTGATAAACTTTATCTTGTAATATTTGCCGCATTGTATAAGGGGAAGCTCAGAATTACAGAGATGAATTTTGCTAAATAGTGCTGATCTAAAGTCAGTGTTTAATGGAATGTATGAAAAATACAGAGTTCTTGAGGTTTAATGTGAAGCAGACTTCACTACAGAAAAGATAACTGGAGGTAAATTACGTTTTTTGACTCAGAAAATCAGATTCAGCATTCTGAATCAACAGTGAGCAATATTCTTAAAAGTAAGCAGGTTATAACATCTTTCACGTGCTGCTATGAAATCAAACAAAATTGAGCATTCTGATTTAATACAGGATATTAACTTTTGCGTAAATTACTTTTCTTTTTTTTCTATCTAAGCTTTTTGAAGTACTGTGGCTCTTAATATACAGAAGATGATATTCCTGATGCAAGTCCAGGTTTTAATAGCAATTAGAACTTGGTTTATGTGCACGAAATAAAAATACCTTCAAATAGGAGCAGATTTTGTTTGGATGTGCCTAGAAAACTGCTTTTTTAAGGTCTTTTTTTGATCTTGCAGGAGAGCTGTATGTCCAGACAGAGGGCCAGTAACAGTAAAATTAAGCAGAATTGTGAAGAAAAAATACAGTAAGTTGGTATTTGTCCTCCGTTTGCCAGAATTGCTGTGTTTTATTAAGGAACTCTAGAATATCTTTTCTTGATGAGCCAATTTAATTTTTTTAAATTGCTTACATTTGTATGTAAAACCCAAATTCCAAGTAGTAGAAGTGTGGAACTTCTAGAACAGAATTGCAGTATGTGAAACTCCTGTTTTTATATTACTGGAAAACTGCCTCTTCAATTTCAGTCACAAGTTAAATGGATGTGGTTTCAGCCTCAAGTAATTTTCTGCATCAGGCAGCTGGGGAACAGCTAATGACTAGCTTTTATTCACGGAAGTTTTTTGGTGAGACTTCAGACACAAGCAGCCCTTAGCTGTATTTTGGGTTTGCTATTCTGAGGGGCTTACTCAATAGATATTGTTTGCTAAGTCTGTTCATAACTTAGGAAACGAAGCAAGTATCTGAAGAGCTAAAAACTGCCTGGTATCTAAAAAGCTGCTGTGAAGGTGCACACACTTTCATTTTACTCAGTTTGTATGCAAACATTGTAAATGCACTCGAGATACACATTTCGTTAACCTCCGACTGCATTAATGATTTTGACGAACGATCAAAAACTAATATGCTAAAGTTAAGATCTAAGTTTTGTTCCTTGTTCCACAGGTAATATTTTGTATGACAAACAAAACAAGAAAGCTTTGTCTGTGAAGATAAACAAGGTTGGTTCTGGTAATGAAACATTTGTAAATACTTTCTTTCATTAGAGCATTTTTAAGACTACTTTCCTGCTTATTTTTAAGGTTAACTTCTATTTGTTAATTTTAGTATGATTCAAACTTTTTTACTCTGTCTCATTTTGTCTTGAAGTAATTAGAATATAATGCTAGGTTATATGAACTTCTTTCTCAGATTAAACTTAGTTTTGTGGTGGTAAATATTTTCATTTAGATTAGGAAGTTACACTATAAGATCCTGAACCCTGTTTTTATCTATCTATCTATCTATCTATTGATCGATTGATTGATCGATCTATCTATCTACCAAAGGAAGATAATTTCATCTACAAGCTGTCAACCAAGCACCACTATGTGAAGGTTTTCATTATTTTCAATAAAATACATAGATGTAATCAACCAAGTAATTTATGTGAATCTGCCATAGACATTATGGTTTGCATAAAGTTGGGGTTTTTTTCTAATGTGAGATTACTGTCAAGAATGTTTCTGTTTCCAGGTTTCTTGTTCATAAATCTTAGCCTAAAGACACAGGATCACCAGATGCCAGATTTATAAGGAGCTGTAAAGGGTCTCTTGTTTGATTTCTACCATCCCTCCTTTCAAAAATACTTTATGTCTCTGGGACACAAGTTTTTGATCAATGCTTTCTTACTCATAGTTGTACCTGTAAATGAATGTGCATGAAAATGTTTTAGGCCATAAATTTAATTCTGAAGTGTGAATGCTATCATTTGCCATCATTCTGTCTTACCTGAAAATTGAATACTTGGAGGAAAAGCTATGTTCAAGTTCCTGTTTTGGCTACTGCTTTGTTTCATGTAGTATGGGGTGCATCCTGTGTATTTTCAGTAGCTGGTGGCCTGAGTTATCACTTCTATTTGGTGCTCATTACACCACAGTTGTCAGGGATATTGTTAGCTCCAGTTTGCCCCTTCTAAGTCAGGTGTTTGGAAATTTTGGTTCTGTTGCCCTGTAAACATAAAGGTACCTTTCACTGAGTTGAAGGGGTTTTGAACTGGAAAGATAGGGCTTAATGGTAAATCAGCCACTAATGTGACTTCATGTTGGGGAATGCTTTCATTTTTAGTTTCACTGATTTATGGTGAAGTGTTGAATAGCATTAATGTCTCAAATAGTACCTGCTGCAAAAAAAAAAGTGCACAAACAGAAGTAGAACCATTAAAAACCTTCAGGAGGAGGTACAGGGCTCAATTATCCAAGAAATGTTCAAAATTTAAAAGAATTTAAAAGAAAGCCCTGATATACTAACAACCACTTCATAAGGACGTAGTGGAACATCTGGATAGCTTTCTTAATTAGAGGGAGAAAGGTTAATGTTCAAAATTTATATTATTCTTAAAATAAAATATAAACCCAACAGTTTTTTAGGCAAAACTTAACATTTGCACGCTGATGAACTAGGGCATGTTTCCAGCAAAAACAGTTCTCTGTGCTAAGGTTTGATGGAGCACATGGATAATGACTGCTATTGAGACATGTATTTATATACATCCCATTATGAAATTTATTTTTCAATTTTCTGAATTAAACTTACGGGAGTGTTCTAAATTCCTGTTTTAAAATACCAGTCATAGGGAATGAACAGAAAAGTTTTAGTCGGGTTTGAGGTGGTATGAGCCCTTTAGGTGCTGTGGCAGAAATGGGTCGGTGTAGGTAAGTGTCAGTGTGGGAAGAGTATCTGGAGGATTATTGTTGGTTTGTTGTTGGGGTTTGTTTTTTGGTTTCCCCCCCCCGCAGCCAGCCCAGTGCCCAGCAGCAGAGCTCCCTGCACACCTGCAAACGGCAATGGGCCAGCACACAGCCCACAGCTGGGCCTTGTTAGCAACAGAAAGAGGTGGTGGTGGTGGTATGTTTTGAAATACTAGGTGGGTTCTGAGTGTTGTGCCTCTGTGTGAGGGCCTAGTAACTAGACACACCAATCAATCGTCAATTTTGTAATCCTGCCTGAGGGCAAAGGAGAATCCCAGCTACCCTCATTAGGTTTTCTTGGTGCTTGAAACAAAACATTTGGTGAACTGCTGTGCAGGAGTGTGAAGGTGCTCGAGCTTTACTTACTGTGATGCATTAGGTAGCAGAATTGTGCAGTAGTGAAGATCAGGCTTATTGATTCATAATGTCTGTGTAGAACATTAAAGATTTTGCTTTATATAAAATAAGAAGTATATCTGCAAAGAGAAGGTGTTGAAAATTTAGAGACTGAATAGAGAAAATTTGTTTGCTGTAACTGCAAATCTCTGCATATACCTATGGAGCTATTATGGTTTCTGCTTTTTGTGAGCTAAAGTCTTGCTGACCTAATTTAATTTCAGTGCATCTTCATGTATTTAGTGTTAATTATTTTATTTTGGGTGTCTTTAATTCATAATTTATTTTTTGTGTAGCCCAGAAGACAGACCTGCTGGAATGAGAGCATCAGAACTAATTTCTTCAGCACACTTCTGGCTGGTGGTAGCAGTGAAGAATCCTTTTTTAGCTGTAGAAATGACTGGTTAGTGTGTACTAGTGCTTCATATAAATTGATGGGTTACTGTATTGTAGATTCTGAAGTTCCTTCTGCTCCTCCCTGTATATATACCGCCTTGAAATATTTTGAAGATTGCCAGGGTTTTTATTCATTGATGAAGAGCAGTTAAAGGATAAAAACAAACATTTTAAAACAAGTACTGTTAAGGGCACACGCCAATTTCTGTCGTTTGTTCAGCATCAGAAGCACACATTTGAGTATTTTAATCTCATTGATTTAATAAGAGTTTTATTTTTAGTTGTTTAATTCCTTGCTGAATTGAAGCCTTGGATAGGAAGGGCTTAGCCCTCTTATTACAATAGCAGTTACCAAAGAGTTAACAGTAAATATCCTGGTTTGTGTCAGAAACAATCTTCTTTGTTGTTGTTCCTTGATTCCAAGAAAAATACTTTAAACATCCATGAAGCAGCTTTGCATTAAGCAAAATACTTAATTAAGCCTAATACTTAAGAACGGGTGTATAAAAAAAAAATTGTTCTCTGAATAGATGGAAGAAAAAGAACAGTCCAAAAGAATGTTATTTGGATAATATAGCCTAATTTAAAAAAAGTACTTTGTCTGTATTCATCTGTAAAAGATGAACTTTTTGCCATGCGTGTAACAGAATTTATTTGTCAAGATCCAAGTTTCTCCATCCTTTAACTCCCCAGCAGACACATTTCATCTCCTGTTTTCCATTCCATCTGCTTTATTTATTTAGCATTTCTTTTATGTTTACTGTGACTGTTTTTCCTCTAAGCAATAACCAATGCATAGTTTAATCATGGCTGTTGAAAGTTCTAATACAGTTAAATTAAAGTCATTGGTAGAAGCAATTACTGAAATACAAAATTGTCATAGTACAAAGTTACTTTTTATAACTTCTTGTATAAAATTTGTCTTTCAGTACAGAATTCACAGAAGTCAATGCAGGGATCAGACAGAAGAGACAAGAACTAGAATTGTCCTGTTCATCTGTGATGGCTAGAGTTGAAAGGTCTGTGTTTTGGATTCATAGTGGATCTTAATACTTCAAGTTTGGAGTTTGATTAATTCAAATTGCTCTTTAGATAGAGTATCATTTTCATGAAACTAAATAGCATTTACATTTAACTTGTTAAATTTTTGTGTGTTTGCTGCTTGGTATTTTTATGTCAATAGATTCTTTTCTGTATGTCTTAATACTTTTTTGGTACTTATGACAAGCATAGTAACTCCACTGACTTGTGCATCTTAATGTGTCACCTTTTCAAAGACATGTGAGGTTTGAATATATTTTCTATTTGGAAGCTAATATTCAATTAGCTTTTAAAATTATTTCTGTCCCTAGATATCAGACTATATTTGCTTTAACATCAGTCTGATTCTGATTCCCCACACCACCCTGTACCCTACTTTCGTGGGTTGATTCTATCACTTTTTCTGTAATCGTTTATGAAAAAATCCTGTTTGCATCTAGAAAGAGCTGACAGGAGTTGTATCAAGTGACACAGAAAACATAAAATAATTCTGTGAGTTTTTTGTTAGAGAGCAGATGTGTGTTAAAACATGCCCTAAGGATATTTTTGTGAATACAAAACAGAACAGTAAAAATAACTGATTTTAAAATAACACAGTAAGAAATTGGTTCTATAAACTTAATTTCACTACATATCTCTTTACTCCCTTTGGTACAAAAACGAAAACTTAAGTTATAATAGGAAGTGAAGAGTGTTTCAATTATAAAAAATTATGTATAAAAAATTGCATCTAGGATTGAAATAATAAATTTAAATTTTGTATATGTACATTTTCTTAAGGGAAGTTTCATTATCACTCAGTGATAATGTAAAAATTTTAGATCTCTAACTAAACTCTGTTTTTGCCCAAGGTTTGCTGAGAGAGTCTGAATAAGTATGTATTTTTGCTTGTATGAAAAAAAAAGCAGCCTTTTCTAAATTCTCGTGTAGACTATTTCTCATTTTTCTGCAGAAAATGTTGCTGTTCTGTTGAAGTACTAAATCAGCACTCGGACTCTTATTTCCAATAGTATAACCTACTAGTTTGGAGCAGGCTATTACTGATCTATGTTTGACTTTAAAGAAAGCCAGATGTATATTGCTTTAACGTAACTTAACTTGTTCAAACAGTTTTAATAGATTAGGCAGTAAAATGAGCCTGAAATTAAATATGACAAGGAGAGTTTTGTTCACTGTCAGCTTTGTGTTTCTCTCCAGCTGTGATGAAACTGGAAGGGTTGTAGTTGCCTAATGTGTTTTGGTTTTGTGCATTGTTTCCAAAACTTGCTGCAAACAGCTAAAACAACTAATGTTACTGCTTTTGCTTTTACTTTTCCAGAGTTCCTTTAATATCTTATGGAGCTGAAGCTGAGACCTTTCTTCTCACTTCTTCTGCAGTGGCTGGGAGAGTCCTTCCAACAAATATCAGGCCTTTGGAAAACTTTGGTAAACTTTTTTTTTGTAAGTTTTATTTATAGCTCATGTGGAGTATTGTTAAAATATGATTATCAGAAATCAAACAGAGTTAGTTACACTTAACGGGGGGAAAAAAATCTGTTTTGATGCAGTTTGGTACTATTTCAAAGCCTTTCGTGCTCTTCTTTCTCCGTTTCCCATTGTTTAAGGATAAATCTTATTTTGATGCATTATGAATGGTGTATTTCAGAGGTATATTGTGCAGTGTGAGGAACAAACTTCTCTGACAGAGAAGAACATTAGTCAGGAAGCAGTGAAGTGTATGGATCTCTTTCAGCTTGTCTACAAGCTCTACAGGGCAAAAGCTTGCAAAAGTACTGGAGCTCCAGGGTCTGTCAGGAAAGTGGCAGAAGACAAAACATGGAAGGAATTGCCTTCCTCCAGTTACTTTAACAGCCTCTGTCTCCATACTCAGCAAGAATGTAGTTTCTCTTCCAAAAGGCTGCACAAATTCAAAGAAGTGGAAACAAAGGAGTCCTATTTTTTAAGGATAGAGTTAATACCTTCTTTGAATTAGGAATCACACCACTTGTACAGTAGGCAAAGAGATACGACAGATTTGGATCTCCTAGCTTACGAAAATTGTGTGGAAGTAAATTGCCAGAAGGAATTAGGTAGCAGAAGGTCATGAAAAAGTTGCTTTGTTCATTCATATTCTTTATTCTTTTTAAAGGTATGTATTTCACCTCCGCATTTCCCCACGAAAAGTGGATAGGTTGTTTCCTCAGATCTCTGATGTTTGGCAGCGCAATGTAAATGATCCTTCCCCATTTTGGTTCTAGTAGTATACGAGTTAGCTCATACCTCTTGACTTCCCTTTCTACCTTTCTACTTCTATAGTCAGGCTTTTTTGTTAGGATGCACTGGAAGCATTAAAAAATTATATTTAGAACAGAATTTTGTCAGTTTTCTTGATTAGAATTTTGATACTTGTACTGTGGACAAAGATTGAATTTTAAGATTAGTGCCGACATAATACAATGTTTTAAGATTCAGAGTTTTAAGTAATCTTAAGTTTTGTTTAAAGACTTTCCATTGATAAGGAGCATGCAGGAAGTAAGAGTCTTAAAATTTCCTAGTGGAACCTGGGGATGGTGGATATGAAGATGTCCCTTGAGGATTTTAGTCACATTCCGTTGAGTGTTCCTTCCCCATTTAGTTTTTATATAGCATCTGAGTAAAAGGCCGACATGCATAAGGAAAGGTAAAGAGAAACCTAACCTGAATACTGTTAGAGATGCATGGCAAATATATATATAAAAGGACGCTGAGTTTTTAAAAAGGTGGAGAAAAGGAGAATGAAGAAAACAGATGCATTTAAAAAAGATGCAAACTGGTTCTTGCATTTCTTACTAAATTGTGCCTGAAAGATCGTATCATAAGCATTTTTTGTTTTCTTTTTACACTCCCCTCAACTTTTGGTCACATCTAAAGTATGCAGTTTTGCATCAGAGTAACAGCTGACAGTAGCTTCCAGGGTTGTACAAGGAGGCATACAAATAAAAATGATGATCATATAACTGTAGTGCCTGAATCATCCCTGGAGCTGCTGCAGTTTTAGTAGTCTGTTACCATTAAATAGTCTTTTTGACAAATTTGACCTGAAAATGCATTAGTGACTGTCCAAATATCACTATGATTTATGCTGGCATTATGCAGTTTTTGTGTGGTTAAACTATTTTTCAATAGAGCTGAAATATCTTGTATTTGGTCCAAGTCCAAAGCTTGTGAAGCTTTTCTGTTAAAATTTTAAGCAGTAAGGCATGCTAAAAAGGGGTTTGTGCTTCACACGAAGATTTTGAATGTGCTAGAAAAATAACTCGCCTTTTAATTCTGTCAGGATTCCCACATTCCACTTGTATTCTGCTGGGTTTTTTTTTATTATTGCAAGATGATTTCTTCTCCCTTAAAGAAAATTACCACAGATACTAAAAATTTGAAATGTCATGTGACATCTGGCCTGATTTCCTGGCTATTGTAATAGGTTTGAAGACATAATTAGTCTGAGAGAGCCACCTGTTTGAGTTAGTGCTGGTTAACCACTGTAAAGTCACTTCGTAACAAAATGATTGGTGACACTGCTAGATACCCGAAATAGTGTCAGTCACTTGAAATTCCTTTGGAAGTTCTTTATCATCATGATATTTTCTTTTAAAGACTTGATACCTTCTATACAGTTGATGTTGTTGGTTTTCATTATCTTAAGTGGCCATTTGATCATTGGACATGCAAAACCCAAAACCACTAGTTTTTTTTCTTTCATGTTCAGGCAAATTATTGTGTGTTTGCAAGGTAGGTCAGAGGATGTGATTATAGTCCTGTGCTCTTTTAAAGGCTAGTGAAGTGGTTATGGAGTTAATTCTCTGAGATTATTGTTTGCATTTAATACAGTGATAGGTTTTTTTGTTCTGCTAACAAAGTAGTAAGTGGTGGAAAGAGGTTTTTTTTTCTGTTACTTCTCTTATTCCAATCTTACTTTTATAAAATCTGTTTATGAATACATCAAACAAATATTTTAGTGTAGCAAAAGCATGGGAAATAATGTTGTACAAAGAGTTAAAATGACATGTTTGTGATATGAGAGATTAATTGCAAAATCCATAGCAATTAATCTTTCTTAGTAAGTTTGCACTATTTGTGTATGAAATTGAAGCTGTGAAAGAATTCATTTAAACACCACATTCTTGAGGCTTCCTGAAATCTACACAAAGTGTGAAACAAATTAATGGACATCCCAAGAAATTAATTTGGTTCTGAAGTATTACATTCAAGTATATTTACTTAATTATCATTAATCTTTAATTCCTGAGTTGTCTACCATAAGCTTTCATAGCTATTGACAGTGTGATCTTCCCTGTGCAGTGAATATAACCCTTGGCTTCCCTACCAAGACTTCTGTCAAATGGTAGATGGCATGAAATAAATTAGTGCAGTGTCAACACAAGAGCTGAGCTGCTTGCTAGGTGTGCCTTAGTTGTTCTTTGTAGAGCCTTCATTTTTTTTGATGCGCCATAGGCTGCCCCAAAAGTTACACACCCTGTTTACTTAAGTGCTGCAGGCACCTTGGGTTGCTTGTGCCAGAGTTTAAGTTCAGCTTGCCCTATAACTGGTGAGTAAGTTTGCACTGTCATTGCTGTGTCTGATCAACTGCTGCCCATGTGATCATCCACTGATGGCCATTGGAAAATGTCCCTTTCTCTAGTGCTGAGCTTCGCTATCAACAGGCCTGTGTTATAGACTGACAGGAACTGCTATATGCTAACAGTGTTGTGTGGGTAATTCATTACTTTTCTAACACCTTAAATGCTGACTATGTTTGAGCAGCCATGTCAATAACAGTTTCACTGTGAATGCCATCACTGTCCATGCAGCAGTGCCGGCACTGCTTCTAAAGTGTGTGTTCAGATGTCTGATGTGTCACTTTAACTTGTTTCTGTTCTTTAAAACAACCAGTCTTCATTTAAAAAAGAAAGAAAAGTTGTGGCAGTATTTCATACTAAATCTTAAATTGTATTATTTCAGGATATCTGTTACACTGCAGAAGCCCTTTTATGTTCTTAACTACGTTCGGATAAATGGTTGTTATAAAATCTTAATGTGTTCTGTTTTTATTAGAATCTTTAGGCAAAGGATATGCTGTTGCATGTACCCAAGAAGGAGAAGAGAAAAAGGAAGCTTCTGGTTCATCTGGCACTAGAGGAAGTAGAAGGAAATCGGTTACTACTACTCCTACAAGGAGGTCTGCACGAAACAGCAGAAACGAGGCTCTGAGTCAGTCTCGCAGCTCCCCTCGATCAAGCAGTTCTGCTTGCAGTGCCCCTGATAGCAATAACCCATCTCTGAATAAAACTCATTCAGAACCAGAGAAGGCTCCTCCAAAACGCAAGTCTAAAAGAGCAGTTAAACAACAAACACCTGCAGTTAAAAAGAAACTGAGAAGTTCTGCACATTCTGAAAAATCACCCTGTGGCTCAGTGGAAGATGATGACATTGCTGAGCCTGAAGCAGTTCTAACTTTAGATAAAGACCATCAGTCAGATAATGAAAGCAATAATGCAAGCCTCCCACAGAAGAATAATGTGGAAACAGAATCTGCTAATGGATTGGAAAGCTGTAGTCAGCATGCAGAAATTGAGGAAACTACAGGAGAACGTGACAGAGATGAAGATGCTTCAGGCAATGCAGATGTAAGTTTTTCTCTCCAAGAACCTCCAATACTAACTTTAGGGAGTGAAATTCAGGAATTTGAAGTAAAAGATGCTACTGAAAAAAATGTAGATCTTGCCAATCAAGACAATTGTGAAAATACTCTTGAACAAATGGAAACAGTAGCTAGTCCCAAAGATGATGTATGTGACCATGCAACTTCTGAAAAAGTAGATCAGACATCATGTAGTCCTCAAAAAGTATTAATGGAGAACATAGAAACTTTGACAAAGGTAGATCAACCCATAGTTAGTCCAGAAAATGAGTTGTTGGAACATCTGGAACCTCTGGGAAAAGATCAGCCATTAGAGAGCCTCGAAAGCGAATTGCCTGAGCATCCTGAAGCCATGGAAATAGATAATTCTGAGACTGAGCTAAAACCAGTAGTAGACTGTGCAAATACAAAACCTGTTCAAGATGAAGAACCAGATGCATTAATACACAATGTTTCTATGGACAGTACATCAGAACTACCCTTAAAAGAGGACACCATTTCAGAAAGTGAAGAGGGTGGAACTTCAGAGTCACCGCAGGTAAATTCTGAACATAAACATTTTGGTGAAGATAACAATGAAATGATACCAATGGACTGTGACTCATTTTGCAGTGACCAGAATGAACCTAAGACTGAGCAGTTACCACCAGCTGAAAGTACAGAGCAAGGAGAAGTGAACTCCTTACAGTGTGATGTGGGAAACTCTGCATCAGGTTCTGATGAAAAAGATGAAACTGTTTCTCAAGAAAGAGAGTGCCAGCCAGAGCTCAAAAAAGAGAAAAAGGCTCGAACTAGAAGATCTAGATTTCACTCTCCATCAACAACTTGGTCTCCTTCTAGGAGAGAGGGCAGGAAATCTCAGTCACCATCCCCTAAAAGGGAGATGACTGGAGACAGGAGCTCACGATCGCCCAAGAAGGTAACTGTGAGGGAGGGAAGGAGATCCTTATCTTGTTCTCCAAAGAGAGACACAGTCAGAGATGAAAAAAAACCACCATCTCGATCTCCCAAAAGGGAGACTGCCAGGGAAAGCAGGAGATCATCGTCTCGATCAGCAACTAAGGATTCGTCTCCAAGGCGAAAATCTAGGTCTCGAAGCAGTGATAGGGATAATCAAAGAAGAGATCGTGACAGAGAAAGAAGAAATAGGAGGTGGTCTAGGTCACGGTCACGATCTAGATCAAGATCACGGTCTAGGACTAGAAATAAAGGTTCTTCATTCTCTAGAAATGAGAGGGAAAGTCATTCACCTCGATGGAAGGAGAGATGGGCAAATGACAGCTGGAGGAGTCCCAGAGGAAGTGATCGATACAGGAGAAGTGATCAAGAGAAACAGAATGAAAATGTTAAAAAAGAGAAGGACAATACAGAAAGAAGCAATGATGATCAATGTCCTTCAGACAAGCAGAGGAATGATTGTCCAGACTGGGTAATGGAGAGGATAAACTCTGTTCCTGAAGTCAGGAACAGAGAGAGAGAGAAACCACATTGGGAAGAGGGCAGGCATGATAATGCAGGACAGTCTTGGAATAAAAACTTCGGCTCAGATTGGATTCCGAATCGAGGGAGAGGTCAGCGTGGCCGAGGTGGGCGTGGCCGAGGTGGTTTCATGTATGGAGACCAGAGTGACAATCACTGGCAAAACAGAAAACCTGTCTCAGGGAACTCAAATGGTTCTGGGAATGAAGCTTCAAGGTTCTCAGAACAGCAGCCATACAAGCGTAAGAATGAGCAAGAGTATTTGTTTGATACTCCCGCTGACAGGTCTGGGTGGACATCGGCATCCAGCTGGGCTGTGAGGAAGACTTTACCTGCTGATGTGCAGAATTATTATTCAAGAAGGGGACGCAATTCATCGAGCCCACAGTCTGGATGGGGAATGAGACAAGAAGAGGAGACACCTGAACAAGGTAATAATCATTTTGAAATATACTAGCTTGGTCACAGATGCAGTAGCTGAGCAAAATCCTGTCACATTGTCCTGTGATCTGATCTGCTGATTAGTTCTTTAAAAAATAATTTGGGGTGAATCCATACTCTTTTTGCAATATGGAGGGGTAAAGGTGTGGAGTTTGGTGATTTCTTGTATTTTGATGGCTTCTTGGTTTTGAGTAAAGTCCAAGTTCAGGTTTAAGGACTGTGCATCTGAAGAGTGCTGCTGAAGTAAATTGATTTGGCTGAAGAGAAAGCATATCTTCTTCATGGTTACCTTTAGCATCTGCACAATTTTAAAAAGGCTAATTTGTTTCAAAAAGACATGAATTTGCCTGTGCAGACCCACATGGCAGATTTTAGAGATGACAAAGCACCATGTTGGTGTTAATCTTGCTCCTAAATAAGCATAGTCCTGTTTAAATGCTTTAAAAAAAAAAATCTAGGGAAATTTATAATTACAAAACCAGTGCTTTTACTGTATTTCAGTACTAAAATTCCTCTAAAACATCAATATAAGTCTAAATTAGTTTTTGAGGGTTTTTTTTATCTAAAAGACAACTGCCCTGACAGAAATAAACATTTTGGTAGAAATAAGTTAACTGTGGATGAGATTGATTCTGAATAGCTAAGAAGTCATCCACAGATTATTAATGCCCTGATTAATAATCTTTAAAGATAGATGCGAATTGAATTGAAAAACTATAAAATCAATTTCTGAAGACAACCACACTTGCACTCTTGCGCTGTCTCCTTGTTTTGCCTTTCTTTTTTATCCATTTTCATCCCATATGCCAGCAATTTCCTCCCTCTTCTGAGAGACAGCTGCATCAGTGGCTTCCTAGTTTTGAGGCAACTTTGTCACCCTTCAGTCTGCTGCAGAGAAAATTTACCAAACCTGTAACTGAAAGCATTTTGTGATTCAAAGATTTTTTCTTATAGTTCAGGAACAATCATGCTGTTACTCACTTTTGGAACTTGAATTCAGCTGAGAATAGTACAACAATCTCATAACTGGATAAAACAGGCCATGACACGGTTCTGAATGACATGGTCTTCCGGGGCAACCTGCTTTTCCTGACCCTGCTTGAACAGGGAGGTTGGACCAGAGAGTCTCAGTAGGTCCCTTCCAACCTCAGTGATTCTGTTATCCCATTATCTTTAAAAATGAGGATTTGGGCTGATGCAGAAGACCTTAGATTGTGATCCCTGTGATTTAGATGTCAGGGTTCCTCAAGGAAGGGATTCTAAGGAAGGACATTTAAATTACAGCCTATCAATCATTTCTCCAAACTAATTTCTTGACTTCTGGAAGGCTTGCTGCTTGTGTCTAGATTTTTACTCTTTGTCTTCTGTTGAAGAGAAGATGGGATATCAAAGTAATTTATTTTAGAAGTGCTATCTCCTACCCCAAGAGGTTATTTTTACTTCTGGGTTTTACCTGTTGTACCATTACGGGGTTTTTGAACAACTCTTTCTGAATATGAATATCTCTGAAATTGTTTGAGGATGACTTATTGCTCAGTGTGAAAAATCCCAGCAGAGTATTTCTGTAATTACCGGAACTGTACAGTGAGTGTGTGTGACTCAGGCAAAGGGGAGCAGAGACTTGCTGTGGTAATGTATGACTAACCTTCTGCAGTTGTGGAACTGGATAAATTATGTTGTCTTCCTGCTCTCTGGCGAAAAATTGTGGTTTCATTGTGATGAAATAATTTATTGGCTGTGTTATGGGAAGAAGTAGAGAAAACAAACTCAAAACTCAGGCTTCTGTAGTAACCTGAACTTTTTAAACTTGGAAGCTAGCATTTGGTTGCATGACATGTATGGTGGTGAGTGCTGTGTAATAATGTAATGCAATATCTTGAAAATACTCAGATTATAGAAAGCTTTTTGATAGTCCATCCTTAATTAAGAGTTTAGACACCTGGGTCCCTTTTTGCTTTATGAAATACAGAATTTCTTCTTGATATACTGTCTGGTTTTTTTTTTGGCAGATCCAAACCTCAAAGACCAAGGCAACCAGCAAAGTGATGGTTCTCAGTTACCAATAAATATGATGCAGCAACAAATGAATGTAATGCCACAAGTGAATGCACAGCACCAACCTATGAATATCTTCCCGTATCCAGTGGGTGTCCATCCTCCCTTGATGAATATGCAACGAAATCCTTTCAACATCCACCCTCCAATGCCCATGCATCTCCCTACTGGAGTGCCTCTCATACAGGTAGCTGCTCCCACAAATATTTCTCAGGGATTACCTCCGCCTCCACCTCCACCCCCACCATCTCAACAAGTCAACTACATTGCTTCACAGCAAGATGGAAAACAATTGCAGGTATGCTTTATAAGAAGCCATGGCAAGAGCAGTGGTGAAATAATACCAGTTATGGATTCTTTATCCTGAATACCATAAATTTATACTTGCAGTTTCTTTCTCTCTTGCCTGTTTTCTTCCACCTCACACCAAATTTGAAGTGGAAGCATCCATGAGCATATGGGTTGTTCAGAGACTGTAGCTTTTAAATAATAACAACACACAGCATCATAACTGGGTTTCTGTGGTAGTGGAACACTGAAAAATTTCATCAGTGTTGTCCACTACCTTTTTCAACTTAGAAGTGACCTGCTTCCAAAACTAATTTTTCCCCTTCCAAACCTGATTTTTAAGCATTTTAGAAAATGCTTGAATCCCCTTTCAGCAGCATGTAGGAAGTGATCTAAACTTCTGTGTTGCAGTTCTCATCCCATGGGGTCTATCAGCAGAGGAAAATTGCCGAGTACTGCATGGCACCCATTTGTTCCACACTTCCATTCTCCAGCTGTCACCATCTCAGTGGCTTCCCCACACATGCATTTTCTATTCTGTTTAATCCTTTGAGCCTTTTTATTAATAATTTCTGAGGCATCTTTGGTGTTTTTTACTTCCTCCTTCTTACCCGATTCTTCTGGTTTTGCATGCCCTGTTTGAGACCTAACTCCCACTTTATTTCTCCAGTTTCAAAAAGACTCTGCCATACTTAGGGCAGGTCAGACCATCTTTTTATGACTTTCAGGATATCTTTAAAACAACTCTTGTGTATGTGAGCTCCTCCTGTAGCCTGCTGTTTATATTAAGAGCTTTTATATCAGGGAAAGGAATAAGAACAACTTGGAGGAGAACCCATGGGCCCTGCAAGAAGATGTAATGCTGCATTTATGATAAGTAAAGGGCTCTTCAGGAGCTGACTGGGATTTGTGCTTTTCTTTTGCTGCTGCCTGTTCTAACCTAAAATGCTTTCCCCTACACTGCAGGTTGAAAAAGTGATGTTCTAGAACAAATGATTTCTAACCCTCTGTTATCATGCGTCGTCTCTAAAGATCTGAAGTGAACTGATAAATGGCCTACATTGTTCTCAGTTTTCACTGCTGTCATCTGTTCATATTCTTTCATAACTTAGAACGAGGAGAGTTAAGTGCTCTGGGAAGTACTGAGTGGGGTTACAGGCCGTATGAAATAACTTAATACACTGCAAAGTAAACCAGCAAGGTACTGCTGGAACTAAAATCCTGGTAGATTGCTTGTTGATTTGATTAATGCTTCCTGTCTGTAATTAAAATATTTTCACAGTTGGAAATCCAGTAGGTTAAACCTCCAAAAATGTAAGAAGTCAGAATATAGGCTACAAACCTTTGAAATGAGTATCTAATGCAGCAATAAATATGTTTCTGTGAAGATTGTGTATTGCTGCAAAACACAGTTACTTTTTGTTAAGCCCGTGTTACACTTGTTGCTCTTACCTGCTTTTGTGGACTGGTATCCACAAAACCTGAGAGCTCTTGGGAGCTGCTGCTGCTGCTTTTTCTTTGAGCTTTCATTCATCAGTTCCTCGGTGGCAGCACAATAGAAATGACTGAATACTGCAGGACACCACCTGTCCTTCCTGTTGAAAGGAAAATGAAGAGAGCACGCTGGTGAGCGTTAGCATGCTGGTTATAACAGCTCCATTTCTCTGTCCTTTCCAAAGAGCTCAAATTCCTCTTCCATTATTTTCCATCTGGATAAATGCAGATGTGTAAAAAGTAATGGTGATGACCTGCAAAAAGGCAGTGTTTAGTGTAGCCTGCCAGAAACATGTCAGGAGGATGTTCTGGACTTTTGCTAAAAATGGGCTCTATCTGAAGTCTGAGAGCTACTTAATTTCTCAGTTCCCAAATATGTACAGTGCCTTTTGGTGATGTTTGGAAATGACCAGAAAATGGCTTTCGCTGAAAAACAGATCCTGATACTTCAGCCAGCATTTCATCTCTAACCTGGGTATTTACATTTGAAATACATTTGCAAGTTCAAGCTGATAACAAACATGAAAATAGATGTTTTCAAAGCAGCATCATTATGATGCAGGAATGTAGGTGTGGCTTAAGATACCTTTTGCGTGTGTGTTTAGGTGTTGATTTTTTTTAGAAAATGTTTACTTATCACAGCCCTGTTTTGTAAATCAGATTCATTCTGCAGCCATAAACTTCCTTCCTCTGTACTAACACCCTCTGTGCCTGTTTGCAGGGTACTTTATTACTGGTATCAGAGCTAGAAACTGGCCGCCACTGTGGTGACATGGAAGATGCTTTACTTCTCAAGCTTTTCTTTTTGTTTTTTTCCTTTGAGTAGATCTAATGTAATGTGTGTACCTTCCATAATAATGGCAGTGTGGAAATTAGGTAATGAACCAAAGCATGCAGTATTTGTGCTCATTCTATAGCAGCTGAGACTCCTAGAAAGGCACATTGCCATATGGAAGAATGACGTATTAACTACTGATAACTTTTTAAAACAGGGTGTTCCAAATGCTGCTCATGTAAGTAACACCATGAGTGCTCCAGCCTTGCCTGCTCCAGCAGCAGTCCTGGGAAATGTGGGAACAGTTCAGGGACCAAATTCGGGTAATGCAACATCATCAGGTCACACGAAGAGCTCTAATGCCGCTGTGAAATTGGGAGAAAACAAAGCAAGCGTAACAGTGGAAGCCAGTGCAGATAGCTCGAAGAAGGACCAGGCAAGTTCAAAGTTCAGCATATATTTATATATACACTGCTTATATATTTACATTAAAACATATAAATTTTAATTTTTATGTAAATGCATTTTGATATACTAAAAAATAGCAAGTTATGACAATAACCCTTTAGTGTAATATACTCCATACCATCATGTATATAATATTTTTGTAGCAGCCATAGGACACAGATTAGCAACTGACTCTTTTTAATGTAGTCTTCTTTAAAGCACCGCTATTATGAATATTTCTTGAACTGCTGTGGGAAAACATTCTGTTCTTAGCAGAGCACAGGCAGCTCCCATGAGAGCTGAAATGGGGGGGGGGGGGGGGGTGGTTTTCTAATCTTCTGTAGCAACCTTTTCCCTGTAAAGTTTTCATTTGTGATTGATAAAGGTACATAGGCAGTGAAAAATAACGCTCAAGTTTGTTTTCTCTTCAGAAATTGTTAATTCAAGAAAAAGCAGCTCAAGAGGTCAAGCTCGCGATTAAACCTTTCTACCAAAACAAAGATATCACTAAGGAGGAATACAAAGAAATTGTGCGGAAAGCTGTAGATAAAGTAAGTCGGTCCAGTAGTCCGAGCTGCACACATTTCACTTGGGGCAGGCTTTGGGGTGCATTCCTCGTTCTTGTGGGAACAGCTCATGGTTGCTGGAAAGGGGGAAAACGGAGAAGCAATAATACCTTTCTTCTTTCTCCATCCGCAAGAGCTTTCCTTGCCTTCTCAGAACAGAAGCTGGTTATTGTGTGGAAGAGTTGAATGGGAATTCAGAAGTATTTGGGAAGCAGTCAGAAAGTATTAGGAGTTTTAAAATATGTTTTGCCTGGGATGGAAGAATCAGGAGTGTGGGGGAAATAAATGAATAATGTAGGGCTCTGGCAAATCAGTGGAAATGTTTCAAACGTTTTTGTTCTCTAAACTGTTGTAGGTTTGTCATAGCAAGAGTGGAGAAGTTAATTCTGCAAAAGTGGCAAATCTAGTGAAAGCGTATGTAGACAAATACAAGCATTCACGGAAGAAAAATCCTGAAGAGGCAGTCTCCTGTGAAAAGAAATAGAATATGTTTTCATTTTTTAGTTTTATTCTATCTGCAAAGTGCAATTTCAATGTGAACTATTAACTGAAAATTGTACATGACAGTGATTTGAATTTGGTTTTGATAAAATTATTTTTCAAGATAGTGTATAATGTTTTGTTCTAAAGAAATATAGATCTGCAGGGCAACTTCTTTATTCCTTTTTAAAAACAGATGTCTAAAAAGAATAAAGGTGTAAAGAAGAATCATTAGGAATGTACGATTGTGTGGATACTTAGATGTACAGCATTTTGACTTGAATAAGAGAGTGCATTAAATTAGAAACTTCTGAGTATGTTGGGTTTGGAACAGGTATGTACAGTACATGTGATCAGTCAGATTAAAGTAAAATTTTTCTTTCGATTGCTCCCCAATTATAGCAAAGATGAAATAATTGATTGCCTTGACAAATATTTCTAGTGTTAACTGGACAGGCTGAATGCAGGGGTCACAATGCGTATATTAAAAAGGCACATGGAGTTATCTGAACACAACTGTTTAGATTTCAAAAAGAAAAGTCATAAACAGTAAAACGTGGTGCTCAAAAGCATGGGCACTGCACAGCTGTTGTAACACCAAATAAAAATTATGCTGCTTGGTATTGTTTGTGATGTTTTTCAATTTGTTTCAAGGTAGTGGGATAACTTGAATAATTTTCATGTGTTGAAAACCCTCAGTCACCACACACTGATAACCGCAGTTCAGGTCACGCCCTTAGGCTAGTGGGGAATTAGTGTACTAGAGCTGGATGTTCAGAAACAGAAAAATTTCTTATTCAAGTAAAATCAAGAAAGCTGGAATTTATTGTTAGGTTCCCAGTTGACCAGAGACTGCCAGTTGTGCCAATCTCAGCTGCATAATACTTTTCTCCATTAAGTAGGGGCTGTGGATCACCATGGATCACCAGACTGGTATTGGTGAACCCGCGCCAGCGGAAGCCAAATGTCTTCCTGCTTCCCTGAGCACTGGAGAGAGGTTATTACAGGTACCACGAGGATTCTAAAAACAGGTGTGGGGTCACTGAATGTGCCAGAGGAATGCTTACACCTAAGGTAAAACCAGTTTTACTGAGGCAGCAGCAGGGAGGGTTGCTGGAATACTGAGGTCACTGTGTGCTCCTTAGGGAAAGAACAGCTTGAGATCCTTCTCAAAGGACCCTTACTCTGATTTGTTCCCTTAGTCTTACACAGTGCTATTAAAATCTTGTCGCTAACCCTCCAGTCCTGTCGTGCCATAACAGCCTTTGGTGTTGGCTCAGCCTGGCTTCCACTCCAGCCCAAAGTCTCCTGGCCCAAAAGCAGGAATAAAACATTTTAACAGCAAGTATCAGTTGAGTTTTCCGAGAAATTATCTCTTTGTAGCCAGTAGCTCCCAAATTACCTGTTTTTGGCAGAAAACACAGTCTCACCCTCTAAGTAACTTTTGCAGAAGCCTGAGGATGAAATAAGGGATATCCACCCCTGTACACACGTGTGGTGTATAAAGAGAAGTGTGAAAACGTGATGTTTGTCACAACAGTTGATTGCTTGGTTTTAACTATAACTTTCTGCAGACTTAATGAAGCATTTGACTGTCTATATTTATTTTTGTGTGCCTAAATACAAATGCTGTGTAAATTAGAAACAGATATAATACATTTTCTACAGTCAAGTCAGGTTTTAGATTTTTCAAAATACTCAGTTTTACACTATGGTAGCAATTTGTAAGATCTCTTGAACCATTTTAAGCTAAAATTGGTTAGCACTTTTGAAAAATGTAGCAAATTGCTATGTGTATCCTGGTTTATCACGCCATGCGTACTTTATTACATTTTCCTTCTCTGAATTTCTGGATTTTAATCACTTTTTATATCTTTTTCTAGTCTATACAGTTGAGCCTTGCTATAAAGCTCCTTTCAGGAGTCAGAAAAGTGTTTCCTGTGGGGTTTTTCCTCTTTTGGAAGAGAGGTGGAAATTGGGGGAGGTGGGAAGAAACAAGGGAGGATTTGAACTGGGAGAAGGCAGGGGTCATTAGTTTCCTGTTTTGCAGCTCCTGGGTGGAAGAGAAGCTGTCACTGGCTGCCACGTTGTTGGGGCAGTGACTATAGCGACGCTCCACTGTATTTCAAAACCTAATGAAGAATAGCAGATAGAGTAGCATGTGATCAGTAACTTTATTTTTTACGATTAAATACTTCAGAATTTATCAGAAAATATGCGGTTTGTTACAATTTCTATGTTCAATTAAAGAAATGCATTGCCTTAATCTGTAGACTGCTCCTGTTTCTCCCGAAAAGCAGTGAGGTCTCTGCTGGTGCGGCTGCCTCGGAGTCCTGGCTGTGTTCCAGTAGGATGAAAGCTGTATTTCTGTTTACTGAAACACCTTCTACTGAAAAGTCCCAATGTGCACCAGCACTGAGGGCAGAGGGGGGAGCTGAGCCCCCTTGCTGCCTCCAGGGTAGTGGTGATTCCTTCAATCCAAACTGCCTTGTGGGAAACGATTACAAAACTGTACCTTCTGTGAACTTATGCAAATCAAAAGGGTTTTCCTTGCACTCCTTCCCTTGCCTCACTGTGCATGCTGCTTGAATGTCTCATCCTAAAGATATACCTTATGAGCACAGTGGCTGCCCAAAGTCCACAGTACTGTGTATGTAGGCTAGAGTGCTGTCTACTGAAAAAAATACTCTAAAATTTAGTTTTGTGTGGTGCTTAACAGTTTCTAATAAATTCTTTTCTCTAAGATGGCAGTGTTTGGTTTTAAATGACTCTGGCTCAAGCGGTTTGATTTGGAAAGCAAGGTAGCTCCTGTTCTTTCTGTGCACATGCATTTATCTTGTCCTGTGTTGTCTGGGCCCTCTCCTTTACATCTCATTTAAGTTAGTCTTAACCCTGCCTTGCCGGTCTGCAGGTGCTCCAAGCTGGAAAAAACACAAATGCAGGTGGCAAAGGGTCTGTTCACGCTGGGACTTTCAAAGCATCAAGGGGTTCAGGGCCTGAGCAGAACACTGCTGTGGGAAGCAAACAGGGCAGGACTCAAACCCCTGGGTGTGCCCTACACACGACTAGCACCGACCAAAGCAGGGAGCAGCTTCACTGAAATACCCTCGGGGCAGTTCAGTGCAGGAGAGCCGGCCTGCCTTGGGAACGAAATTCCAGGCATCACTTTGCTTCCCAGGGTATCCACTGTACCTTCATGAGGTAGCACCATAGGTAAGGCTGGCATGAGTGTGAGAGTTACAGTTAAGGAGCTATGCTGGCAACATTTTTCATTAATACTATGCATTACAATATTCACATTGATCAGTACTTGATAAATAGTAGAGACAACAGCAAGGACAATACAGCAGATCACAAATTTCATCAAACCCAGAGTGTAATCCAACACAAATTACTGCAGCAGCCAAACACAAGAAATTTTGGCAGCAGGTTGTCTTATAATTAGTCCTCAAGTTTTGAAGAAATTTAAATCTAAAACCCACTGAGTTTATTATAAGGAACATCAATCAAAAATAGCCAGGCATTTCTTGATGCTTTGGTGCAGTAGCAAGCGTGATGATAGAAAATAACTCATGGAAGTCAGAGTTCACTGTAAATTCCAGAGCCTTTTACAAAAATTCAAGGTTCTTGAGGACTAGGAATGTGGTTGTTCATCTGGAGATGCGGTGGAGA
>VZTD01006068.1:4677769-4764348 GCA_013397725.1 Rhagologus leucostigma
AAGGTCCTTAAAGTATAGCTACTCAAAACCTGACACACCTCATTAGGACCATTAGGCACTAAGACAATATAAAATATATATTAACTGTAATTAGTGAGGAGTAATATAAAACAACGTAAGTTATGTTCCGAGACATAAAACAAGTAACTGTTAAATCACATCAAACATCTGTAAAACCAATTACCTGTTACTGCAGCTTTTAGACTGAGATTAATACATTAAGCAGGGTATAACAAACACAGCAGAAGCAATTTCTCCATTTTCAGTATTAACACTGAAGTCAAAGCTCTATTTCATGTAAAAACTTGGAAATTACTCATACCGTCAGAGTTCAGAATGTATAAATATGCAACCTCACTTAATGAGTTACTCATAATGTCATCCTAACAAACAATTTGCAGTATTAGTGGTGAAAAATATCACCACACTTCAATACTTTCAACAATATTATTATGAAGTCTTTTAATACCCTAGAACCTGGTTAAGAAGTACAAGTAGTGCTTACTTGTAAACGTAGCATAAATCAAATGCAAATATTCTGTTTTTTGAATGAAAGCCTGTAAGAGTTTTATTTAAGTATCTTATACTGAAATATTCTAACAATAAAACTTGAATTCTCTATTTAGAGAGACTTTCTTAGTAATCTGAGGTTCTAACAGCAAGGAAGTCCAGCTAAAAATTAAGATGCAGTAACAGGCAGACTCCTCCCAAAAACCTTAGCTCATAAACACTCTTGTCATCCTCCCTAAATGGAAATAAAATACTAATACAACGTAAAAGTATAGAAAATATATTACACATGAAATAAATAAAAAGCTCTATGAAGTAAAAGGAGAACGGCAGGGGCTGAATTAAGAAACTGGTGGGCAATGACATGTTTACAGAAGATCAAGTATCACAGTAAAAGAATTATTCTTCATTTGTAATTCCTGTAACATTTTTGTTTTCCTTGTATTGAGAAAGCACAAGGATTCATCGGTGGAGGCTGTTCTGAATGTCTCTCTTCAACAGTTATTATGCCCTATTTTAGAAAGCTGAAGTACTATTGCCTTGATTCTAGAAATATTGAAAAAGGGACAACTGCAATAAATTAGGAAGATATTAAAAAATTATCTTCTAAGTTTGAAGAAAAAAGAAATCGATAAAAAGTTACAGAGACATCAAGAGGACTGACTTGTGTTTGTGGGCAAGTATCTCCCTCTCGAAACATCTAGATTTCTTGAATTTCTTTAACTGTATTATCAACTTCACTTCAAACTATACCATTTATGTTGTGATTTAAAGTTATCTCCTGCCCCACTCCACAGAGCATGAAGAATAATCACCTTTGCTTCAGTGGCAACAAGGAAAAGAAAATTACCATGAATCCAAAAGGATTCCAATGCATAAGGCTACAGTCAACATAGAGTAAAATTGCTAGTGCTACCTGACCTTCCAGAATGTAATATTCAGCTACCTCTGAAAACCAGAAGAGGATGAATTAAAATAATAAAGCTTCAAACACAAAGAAATACAGAATTAAGGTATAAAACCAACTCTGTAATGCAGCTTTACACTGCCTAACTGGTTCTAGCAAAAGCCATTACAGATTTTTTCAAGTATGTGTGGTGTTATGATAGACAGAAAGGCTAATTAGGGAATGGGCCCTCATTTCTTACACTGTGTTCCACGTTTTACTTCCAGCACTGGTAACACTCATGATCTGCAATCTCTGAGGTAGTTGTAAGTTTTACTAAATGGTGAGAGATTAAGTGAAGAAAGTGCACCTAATAAATGCCTAAAAGCTGATGACTTAAACATGCTTTGTCTCAGTACCAGGTTTTCTTAAGCTGCTTCAGAGCCCATACAAGAGTTTAATGACATGGACTATCAGTTGTGAGGTGATGTATCTGACAAACTTCTAGGACCCACCAAAAAGTAAGCCAAAACCTTGAAAGACAGCTTTCAAACATGAACCTGTAAGGCAGCTTGAGGCGAGCTGTTGGAGCGAGCTTAAGGTTTCATTTGACAAGTCATTGATTCTGGAAAGCAAATTATCAAGTCTTGTCTCCCTCATGTAGCTGCCAGATGCTCTTTTCAGCTGTGCGAACAGAACTCTGGGGCAGTGCTGAAAGGTAACGTGGGGGGATGCGCTACACTTCAGTAAAATCTTCCTGTTTCTTAAGGGAGGAGAGTAAAAGTAAAGGAAAGGGAACCTTTGTGTTTTCACAAAGAGAGGGAAGTGTATTAACTGCTGTGAGTGCTGACAGAGAAAGGTCTCATCGCTTCCTTTTGTTCCAGCCCACCTCCTGTACTGGTGCTCAACTGACAGTAAGGCAAATAGGTTCTACTCATGTGGCAAGCCCAGTCTTCTGTTCTATGAGCATTTTTATTTAAAAACTAATTGATTTACCATGCAATCTAACAAAAATAAAGCTAGTTCTCTCACCGTAAGCAACGCACAGCCACGAGAAGCAACAAGAGATGTCACGGAGAGTCAAAACAGAATCATAAAATCATTTAGGTTGGAAAACACTTCTAGGATCACCAAGTCTTAACTATTAACCACTACCACATCCACCACTAAACCATGTCCATATGCACCACATCTGAGCATCTTTTGAAGACATAAAACATCCTATTTTGAGCAGAGGAATGTTCTCATTTCAATTTGTGTTCTGAAATCACATCCTTAGTATCTTGTGATATTGCAGCCTCAGTATTTTACCAAGAAGTGGTTATGCATGTAAATTCCTGCTTTCTGAATCTGACCTAATTAGGGAATTCTGCCTCAGAAGAGGGTATGTTCATACTCAGAAGAGTATGAACAGTTTTTCTCCTATGAGTACCTGTGCCAATTTAAAAGAAGCTTGTGAGTACACATAGCTACTGGACTGTGTTACCTGTGTGACGGAACATTATGAAAAGGCAGAGTTAAGAACAGATCATGCTAGTAAACGGTGTCAGCCCTACACTTCCCACTTACCAAGTATTTAAGACTACATTACCATAACTCTTCTTTTTGTGGTTTTCCAAGGTCTGAGTGTTGTTCAGTTTAATGAAACAAGGCACCATAAAGCAACTGTGTCTGTGTTACGATAGTCTTCTTATATTAAAAAATAAAAAGATTCTCAAACTACATTTCTCAGTTTTCGTAACTTGACTTTGTCTGCTGCTTCCAGCAGCTTGGTAGCAATTTTATAAGCCACAGAACAGACTGCAAAAATCTGCCTGGGACCATGTAGTTACATCTTTAGCTTGCAACAAAGTGGTTCCAGTCAGTTACTAACAAAGGCCAGGTCTTAACACACTTACACAAGTAACTGAACCCTGAACAACTCCACTAATAACACAGCCAGCCCCAAAACCTCACACCAATGCGGCTGCACTCTCCAATATTAATTCCGGATGGTTGAAATCATTCTGGGGAAGAGAACAGCCAAATGTGATTTCAGATAGCAACACAAAATCAGAAGACTCTGAAGAGTCTTTATCCTTTATCTTGCTTGCTTGTTTAAAGGAAAGTTTATTACAACACTCCCTGGATCAAATCAGCCCAAATTTACACCACAAAACTGTAAGGAATACAGGTACAAGACAATCCACCTCAGCTGAGTGACACATGAACTGTACACAACAAATAACTTTCCATTTGTATTACAAGCACTTCTCTGTTATAGGGAAAGTTAAAAAATACTGTCCAGTCACGGAAAAAAACAGAACATGTTGAGAACAATGCTCATCGTAGAGTTTTGACCCATATACTTTAAAGAATTACCTGTTCTTTTTAAGATAACTGCAACTACATCAGAATCTATTCCCCTTTTTGTCCTTTTTGTTTTACTGGAACGGACCTCAAATTTGATTACAGATTCTTACATATGCAGAGTTTCACCCGATAAGCCAAGTTATAAACAAATTCATGCAATAATTTCTAATTCTCTTATTTCCTCTATTGTTAATGAGGCTCAAGTCTCTTACTTATTGGAAGGCTTCTGATTTCCTACTTGTCCATGTTCATCTTGCTTTAATCCTGCAAGCAAAGCATCTCTGGAACAGTGCTTATCCTGTTTGGGGAAAAGAGAAAGACAGTAAGAAAGGTGTGTGGAAATTTACCATGAGATTCCTACTGTTTTCTGAAGTAGTATGTGAAAGAAAATCTGCACCTGTAAATGGGTAATGAAGGAAAACCTCTGCCGCTGGAAAGGTTCACATCCCTCCCATAAGCACTGCCCTGGGTAGACATCTTTTCCTCCATGTTCGGTTGCTGCATGATAGAAAACCTGTGATGGTGTCTGAAACCACCTACAAAAAGAGGGAGGGGAATTTAATTTTTTTTTCCCCAGTTAATGACGAAGTACAAATATAACAAGCATCAACTCATAGTGCTTAACCTTTTTTTTTCTGAATTGAGACATGCATTGATAAATGAAAAGCTGTAAAAGTTTAAAGGGAAAAAGATGTACACATATTACCAGTGAGCTACCAATAAATGCCAATATGATTTTTCCAAATCTGATTGAAATATCGTGGTTCTATTTTCTACTTATAATTCACCAAAGAAATAATGCTAATGTTAATTCCAGTAGACCCATTTTCTGCAATACAAGCAAAATACAGCAACAAACTATGAACAGCTAAACCAGATTAATTTCTTGTATTCCTTTTCCCATTTTCCTTCTTTGCTGGCAGTCACACTCAGACCTTATTTAAATCTGATCAACTTGGTGGCCCCTTCTCTGCACTCATTTCAGCAGGTCAATGTCCTTCCTGTATTGAGGACCCCAGAGCTGGATGCAGCTCTGCAGGTGGAGTCTCACTGGGGCAGAACCACCTCCCTTGACCATCTGATCACATCTCTTCTGATGCAGCCCAGGACACAGTTGGTGTTCTGTGCTGCAAGCACACAGGGCTGGGTCATGTCCAGCGTCTCCTCCACCAGCACCCCCAAGTCCTTCTCAGCAGGGCTGCTCTTGATCTGTTCACCCCCAGCCTGTGTTGATACCAGGGGTTGCCCTGACCCAGGTGCAGCACCTCTCACTTGCCCTTGTCAAACCACGTGAGATTCCCATGGGGCCACTGCTCAAGCTTGTCCATGTCCCTCTGGATGGCATCCTGTGCTTCAGGTGTGTCAACTGCACCACTCAGCTCGGTGTCATCTGCAAACTTGCTGAGGGTGCACTCGATCCCTTCATCCCTGCCGTTAATGAAGATATTAAATAACACTGGTCTCAGTACAGACCCCTGAGGGACAGCATGTGTCACTGACATCCATCGAGACTCTAAGCCATTGAACACCACTCTCTGGATGTGAATGTCCAACCAATTCCTAATCTATCTAACAGTCCATTTATCAAATCCATCTCCCTCCAATTTAGAAAGAAGGGTGTTGTGGGGGACCATGTCAAAGGCTTTACAGAAGTCCAGATAAATTACATCTGTAGCCCCTCCCTTATCCTCTGACGTAGTTACTCCATCACAGAAAGCCACTAGGTTGGTCAGACAGGATCTTCCCTTGGTGAAGCCATGCTGGCTTTGTTTGTTGTTATCTGTTCACCAGCAAGGGTACACCTCCTTTGACCCTCCTTTTCTGATTAACGTACCTCTACAAGCCCTTCCAGTTATTCTTTGTGTACCTTGCCAGGTTCAGTTACAGTTTTGCCAGCTCTGTTCCACTCCCTTGTCCCCAAGGATCACACTGACAATTTCCCTTAACAGCTGGAAGTCTGCCTTCTTAAAGTTCAAGAGCCCAACTTTACTCCTTACCTGACCTATATTTCTCAAGACTGCAAACTCCACCAACGCATGACTGCTGTAACCTAGGCTACCTTCAAGCTCATGTAGACAAAGTATGTGCTATTGTAACATATATAAGATGGTAAGGGAGAATCCCTGTATTTCAAAAAACATGACATGAAAATAGTGAATGACTCAAAGCATTGGGGTTTTTTTAGCCCATATATACACCTTAAAATGTATCTCAGATGTTACAAATAAAGCCCCTTACTCCAACAGAGAAAAAATGGCCAAAAGATTTAGCTGCTCAAAATTCACTTCAATACAACTAACCCAGCTCATCAACACCCACTTAATGCTTGGACCAAAGAGGTCTAGAAACCTAGCCGCTGCTATATGGGAAGTCATTGCCACCAGCTGTCCTCACACACTTGGTGGACAGATGCCACTGGTGCCACAGCCTTACCAAAGAGGAAACACATGCACCCACCTCAGCCACTCTGGTTCACATGCCAGTACTTGAGTTTCAGTTATAAGAAAAGTATGTGTGTTAAGATGTTTGACTGAACTAACTGGGTTGAACAGTGCCAAGAGGAGATGACCTCCCGTCAGAGACCAATTCCAAGTAGTCAAGGATGTAGCAACATCTACAACCCACAGCAGTCATTTATGGACAAGTCCAAGTCAGGACTCTCAGCTTAGGAATAGCAGATCAGTCAGTGCTTTGATCCAGCCATCTGCTTCCACATCCCACTACTCATGTCAGTAGTGTCCATTCTACAAACATATTTGCAACTGATACCTAGGCCTAAGTGTACAGATACTGATACCTGAGCACTATAAGGTATCAAAGAGCTAATTTCACCCACAGACAAGTCTTAGTTATAAATTGAATGCTACTGCAATAACCACCTGTAATACAATTACCTTCTGCACAGGCAATAAACACTACTCTCTTAAAAGCACTCATCTTTTACATGCCAGTCACCTCTTACTAAAGGGAAGCTGAGAAGGAGAAATACCTGCCTCTTGCTGTTGGTCCAGATAACCCATATCAGGAAATGAAAATAAAATGTTTTACATTTACACTGGCTCAACAGCAGGTGTTTCAGAGGACAGAGAGATATTTTTCCACAGTAAAGGAGAATCAACTTAAGCCTGGCACTAACCATTTTATGAATAATATCTGGCACAGATGAAACAAATTTCATGGAATAAGTGAAATCAAAAATACAGTGCAAAACATTTCAGTCAACACGGCAAGGCTTCAGAAAAATAAAGCTATTTCAGCTATGTTGGCCCATTCACTGTTTAACATATTCAGTGTTATATACTTCAATCACTGATCTAAAAAGATTCAAACTTACTATCATTTTGCAGAGAAAAACTATTTTTCCTTAACGAAACACCTAACTATAGTAATAAAAAAAGCTTACATACTGACAATATGGTCAGTTCAGTCTAGACTCTTGTTTCCACACTTAATTCATCCACGGTTCTGTTCAGCTGCTGAACAGGACATTAATAGCTGACTTGACAAGCACTGGAGATTCAATAGCATTTTCAATTTACTTTTTAAATACAAAGCAATTCAAAAGCAGACATCTGCCTACCTGTGAAACAAAACAGCAGCTTTGAAATTAAGCTGCATACAATTAGCAGTACTTGGAGACAGCTGAAGTTCAAAGGAAAACACCTACTTTCTGTTACATCCTTAATGCAAAGTAATGTGCTGACAGGCACCTTTTAGAATTTTACTTCCACCTCAGATACAAAATCTGAACACATCTGCCAGAGGCCAATCATTCCAACTACTTGCATAATTCAGCCTCATCTCATTGTCGTCTTGAGACACTACTAAATCTGTGGCATTTCAAATCTTGGTCTAATATTTCCTAATTCAGTTCTAAAAAAACCCAAACCAAAACACTAACACACACCACTGGAATGCTGCTGACTGAAGCAGCCAAATTAGTCAGTAGGAAAAGAACATACTATTTTATTTATTCGTATTGATTCTGCTTTGCAATAAAATGTTTAAGGCCTTCACTGACTTCTGCATTGCATCTTTGAAGGGAAACATAATGCTAATATTTTTGGAGAATTAAACTAAAGAACGTGCATAGAGAAACAGGCGAAAATTACTGTTTCAAATGTGCCTCCTGTCATATCTTTCCAGTTAACTATGAATATCACAAAAACCCCCAGTATTCTGTCATTCGACTGTGATGAAACTGCCTGCTTAATCCTAGGAAAAGAAAATTGCTAAGCAATCGAGAATGAAACCAAGAAGTGAATGTGAAGTTCACGCAGACTAATGACCCACTCAAAACAATCTTCTTGTTTCCACTTAAACTACTCAATAAAAACAGCTATGATTGAGAGCTATAAATAAAAAAAGAACAGGTGGCAATTACAGAATTTTCTTTATGTCTAATAGAAGCAGGAAGCCTACAGGAGATTTGATACACCTGTTTTTTAATCAGGCTGTTCAAGAAATATGAATAAACAATATATACTTTAGGAAAATGCTAACTTAACATTTTGGTTCTACCTTCACCACAGAGAACGTCGAGTGTAATGTTTATCTAAACTGGTTTTAGGCTGGGACTGAAATAACTATTTCAAAGGTGACAGCATAAAAACAAGAGCTGTGTGTAACGTGAACTAGATCTACTAATGCAAAAATCTCTGAAAGCTTTTGAAAAGAATGAAATTTAACCACGAACAAAAAGCAGTACAGGAAGTAGCAGCCAGATAAACTAAAGCAACAGAAATAATACACTAGGCTTGGAATAAAATACAGAGATCAATGGCCTTGTAGCCCTTAACTTCAGTCCCAGGTAAACTTTCTGGAGTAGTACTTTAAGACAGACTACAAAAAGACTGATAATGTAAGGTAATTTAATAGTCTTGCTCCTCCTCCTGCCCCAACACAGCTCATCCTATGTAACTTCAGACACAGAACGAAGTTGGTGACTTATGCTTTAAAACTGTAGTTCAGCAAACTCCTCGCCACGTTATAAGCTTGCAAGGCTTCTGCTGTGAAACTGCCCCAGCCTTTCACTTCAGTCTCAATGCAACCCACCTGCACCTACGCAGGAGTTAACGCATCTGTTGTTCAGCCAGTAGACCACGGCTCTATGGTTCTATTTACTAGCAGTAAGGGAGGAAACTACAAAGTAAGTAAAGGCTTATGTGTGTTTCTCACAGAGAAGTGTCACTTATCAAAGAAAGAAAAATCACTTTTAAGGTGAAAATAGTGCAATGATTCAAAAAGCACCAGATCTCTATGTCTTGCACTGACTGAATGATCTTAGAATTACGTTTGCAAATAATGAAAGAAACAGACATTACACCTTCAGGGGTTTCATACTAACTAGCATTCAGTATTCCTATAATTCTGTTCAAATGCTTTATTTTTACTATCAGTTCCAAACATTCAAACTTCTCCATCTTTTTATCCCAATTTTCTGAATTTCCCACCAGCTTTCTGTCAAATCAGCTTTATGCTCCCTTTGTCATCCTACAGCCATGAGGCCTCTCACTCTTTTTCATCCTATATGTTATGCAATTTTTCTCACTCACAATTTGTCTCCAGTTTTCAAAGTGGCTACTTGACAACTACCTTTTTTCACCAATCTCTGCCCTTAGCCATAAACAAAGCATATTCACAAACCTAAGTTATTTTAAAAATCAGTGTCAAGATACATGTACTTTTAACAAGAGTTGTATCAAGTTTTTATAAGCCTACATCTAAATTTCTGCTAGTTCACTCCTCTCTAAGAACAGCAGCAAAAAAAAGAAAATTATCATGGCTGTCTAGTCTTAAGGCCCAGTTTCTATTTGCTTCCTTTCATGACAATGGCATCCTCTGGCACACAAATGGTATAATTACCAAAATCAGTCATAAGCTAAACAAGACTGTGACCAGGACACTGAAGTGCAACACCCTGCTCTTGCAAAACTGGAAACACAAGAAAATGTCAAGACATGATTTGTAACTGCAGTACAGGAACTATTTTTATATTTGCAACACAGAGAACAAACTTCAGAGCTCGGAATTTTTTTAAACTTAATTACACAACTATTTCATTTGTTACTGAAGAATCAATATACTACAACAAAGCCACATAATACTCTTTTTATGCTCTGAAGTATAATTGAGAGCAGTTAAGTGTCTTGCCTTCCCCCATCTCATTCAGTTTCCTCAACACTTTTCCCTTTTTCTTTTAGCCACTGACAAAGTACAAGGTAACTTAAGGAAACAGAATGGATGGAACTTGTAGAATCACCTTCCATATACAAGCAACTGTTACATATCAGTAAAATGGAAATAAAGGAGCCATTTACTTTTTACAAGATTGCCACAGACACATGAAGTTCTGTCCAGGTTTTTTCATTTGCTCTGCATGTTGACTTGCTGCAGTGTATGAAGGTGGCTGCAAATTCATCTGCTGGCCCTGTACTTGAACTGTTGGTATCGACGTTGCAGGTGTGCTCTGTAGAAAAAGTTAAAACAATTTTAAACAGGGCTTATTTCTAGACTTGACATACAGTTTACTGTTTGTTGAAAGAGCTTTTGTTTTACACCTTAACCCACCACAGGTGTTCAACTTTTAATACTTTGAACTCTGAATAAGCATTAGTAAGACACAGTAACACAAGGGACATACAACTTTTACACTGTAGTACTTATGCAGAACTCTCTAATATTCAAACAATAAACTTTATGCTCAAATTCAAATACAGAATTATGACTGCAAACAAATTTCTCAAGGGCATTAGTGGAGCAAAGGTTAACATTATTTTTCAAACGCTTTCTTGTTATTTAAGAAAAGAAAAAAACGCATGCAAACTCAAGGCACTGCAGTATCATCAGCATAGTGAAATAGCACCACATGCTCAGAATTCCTGAAGATGCTGTACAACTTGTATACAATAAAAAGAGAAACATTTCAGACAGGAAAATTATATTCCCCTTGTTCCCATGCAATATAACAAGACACTTAACACTCAACTAAAATTATCTTTGAAATTACCTAAAAATACATAAACCCAAACCAATTTTATTTCTTTTCTGAATAATAGATACTGAATGCTGAACTTTCCATTTCAAAACAGTGTCCGTGTCAGAATATTGTTTCTCTTCTTTCCTTCTTTTCTGCAAGGGTCTGGTCAGCAAGACTTTTATAAGGATGATGACAGGAGAAAAATTAAGCTTTTGAATATTATTTAGAGATGAAGACCCAACATCCTTTTCTTCCCCACTGTTTGAAAACGAATTCACACTCCAAAGAGACCAAATAAAATTACTTTCACGTCTGTTTAAGAATATTATAAGGAAACACTTTCAAATGGTGCACACAAATAGTCTGTTTAGACCTTTACAGCTCTGTTACTGAGTAACTGTAAACTTTCACTACAAAGAAACAAATAGCTAACTGCAATTTCTAACATTTCATTTGCATGTTAATTTACATTTTCTTCCTGTTGCTCTCTATTGGCATTGTGGACAACAGTCACACAAGGTAGTGGGTTAGTAACTATCACAGATTATACTACCAATAACACGACCGAAGGGACAGCAAAAAAAGCTGGATCAAAAGCAGAACTGTTCCCATATCCAAACATAAAACATGATAAAAATAAGGCAAAACTCTGCAAAACTCCTGAATACAGCACAACTACTTATGATGCCTGTGATCCATCCACATATATGAAAACTTGTAAGAAAGGATTGAGTCCATTAGTCATAACTACCAACTATTTTGAACTCAGCAATGATTTTCACCTAAAGACCTTTAAGCTATTTTACAGAATGGGTAATGAATCCTTCACAAGATATTTTTTAACAAAAGGTAAACATAAGTGGAGCCTTTTAATATCAACACCCCCTTAAAAAGGCATTTTTAAAATGAAGCTGCAAGTAAAATAATGGAGTGTCAGCAGTACAGCTTGTTTTGCAACCTTCACTTGGTATCCCAGTATCAACACATTATGATGGTCTTTTATGTGACTTTTTATCCCTGTAGAACTTCTGTCTCATTTAATGTGCTGAAGAGAAAATGAGCTTACTGAATGAATTCAGTATTTCTTTTAATTCTCATCATTCAATGTGTGGTTCATGTATTATTTACTCCATTCAGAGCAAACCCTGCAATTAATCCGGAATGATGAATTTTCTCAAGGGTTTCTCTGGCAAGCTCTCCTAGTGGTATTCAAAGGTTTTAATATCATCTCACTGAAAAATTGTTTATTTTAAATAAGATGATCTGAGATATACAACACAAAATGTTACATGCTGCAAATGAAAGAGCTCAGAAAGAGAAACAAATTTTCAGGACAAAAAGTTAACATTCAGTTTCCCCTCCCATTTTTTCCCACTTTTTTTTTTCCCAGTAAGAAAAAAAAAGCTGATAAATTGAAAAGAAACATGTAAAATAGTTGCTGTTGTTTAAAATTCTCTTCTTACTGCTCTACTATGAAGTAGAGTAGTTTCACTCAAACTTGGTGGACACAACTTCCATGTATTTTTTAGGACAAATCCATAGCTTGCCTATCAGCTTTGCTGATTATATTTTTAAATCAACACATAAAGCAAAGTTACATTTGCTTTCCTAGCATTTTTTTATTTTATTTTAGAAATGGAAGTTTTTCATTCAAACATCACAAAGCTTTCTTCTCTTCATTCAAGAGATCAGAAAGGCTGCTAATTTTTGGTTTCCTTTTCCCTCTGTGGTCACGTATCACTTTAGTAATGCATGACACATCGGATATCACTGAAATTAGGTATAGCCTTTGTTTTTCAGAAATAAACTTCTTTTTCTCCCAGAAATATACCTAGAAACACTTGCTATGCGCTACCTACTTTACAGTACTCATATGCAATGATTATACAAATTCACCTATTTCTTTAACATACAGAATGATAACAGACATTAACTTTTCCCTAATGAAGTCTTCCTGAGAAAAGTAACATTGAAAAGTCTTTCCCTGGGGCATAAAGATTTCAGAAAATTTCCTTCTCTAGCAAAAACATTTAATGAATCCACGTTTCCCAAGAAAACAAACGCCCAGTACTTCAGTACACTTGAAAGCACTCCCTGACATCCTTTTATAATCAAACTAGACTTCTCCATGATACAATTTGCAACTGCCACCACCTAGCCCTTTTCTCACAGGATCTTGGGACTGAAAGGTACCTCTAGAGCAGCATCACCTATCTCAGTAGGGTTTGCATTCCACTCTGAAGTACACAAATACAAACCCTTAATGCCTGTACAGTCTACTTACAGAGCAGATACTACAGCCTGCTTTTAATAAGCAGGTAGAGATTTTATATCTAGATTTGGTTGACTTTTAGACTGAGGTATTGGAGAGGGGGAGGAAGTCTATCCAGGTCATGAAAACCAACAGTACAACCAAGAGCTTTCTGCTAACTAAAATGGACTGTTTACAAAGATGTTAATTTAATTTTATGCACAAGAGCTCCTACATTTGGGCACACGAGCTCCCTGTGTGGTAGGAATAACAAACCCTATGAGTTAGGGCCAGAAGTGGCCTCCACGTACATTTCACAGAACCAGTGATGCTATTTCCTTTATGCATGAACAGATAACTATTTCATCATGATATCTGCCCATTTTATTTAAAAGGCCTACTGTGCCACCAGCAAAAGAACACTGTGCATCCCAGTGTGTTGGGGATTCTGTTGACATGTAGAGTCATTTGCAGTTTAAAAGCATTAAGCTGCACTTTTTCCCCACCATTAATATGTGTACACCCATTGTAAATAAATGTAATTTAAAAAGAAACAGTTAATTATTAGTAAAACTACTTTTAAAGTATAATAGGATTTACAGCTTGGTATGACAACATTTTGTTTAGCTTATTCACAATAATGAACACATCTATAAAAAGGTAACACATAAGCTGAAAACAAATAGAGCAGAATTTGAGTTTGAGAAAGGAGTCAAGTGGATGACTAGGCACCAAAATAAATATTCTTTTCTTGTTAGATTACTGAAGTTTACGTCTCCTTGCAACAAGCAAGTGTGCTTCACAAGTGACAGGCAATGAAAGCACAGATACTCTGTATTTCACTACCTCCAGCTGGGAAACTCATTTGCTCTGTGGCTAGGAGTGAATTACACCTCCTGGAGCTGCATACCTGCTTTCTGGTGCATGCTAATTCTCAGCTTTCTGATCAACAGAGAGCAGGAGCAAACACTCAAGACCACACGGATTTTGCCACCTAAATTTCAACACGAGCATGTTTCAAGTGGGCAGCCTTAAGAGAAATGGGCATGCATTGTTTGTGAGGGGATGACAGTGATGAGCAAGAAAGTCATTACTTTAAAAGCCAGATGAGGCAATTTAAATCAGATATGCTCAATTCTAAGAACCTGGTGTGATATCAGAGCATGCCTTTAAAACACACACCAATTGGGACAAACCAACATGGTTATGTTCAACAGATGTTTTGGAGGCGTTTGAAGAGGAATAAGAAAATGTGGCAAGGAAAAGCATACAGATAGGTAATTGCTCATTTCTTTTTCAACCACCAGTCTAACACAGTGCCTCAGGAAAGCAATAAACCAGGAACAGAGAACACCAAAATAAAAGGAAGCCAAGAAAGTATAGCGCCAGTTCTGTCTCATCTCAAGAGAACATTTCATGAGCTTACAAAATATAGATGGAGATATAAGAACAAAATTGCAACCCTCTGTGTATCAAGTGTACCTATTCTGACATAACTAATATATACCCCTTTTTTATCACAATGCAAAATATGAAAAGAAATTTTTAAAAATTCAGTATACATACAGGTATTTTTCAACAACCTTTGCTGAGGTATACATTTAACAGTGAATAATCTCAGGTTATATACAGAAGATACATGTATTTGTCTAATTGGATTTCAATGGCACTTACATGGGCTGTCCCATAAACAGCAAGTATACAATTTTCGTTATTTTAATAGGCCATTTAAATTAACATTTTTCCCCAAGCACATAGTACCACCCCATTTCAAACTACTATTCATATAACTAAACAAATTTCTCTAAATTTCTACAATCCCCTAAGGATTATTTAATTGTTTCTTGCTTTCCTTAGTTTTCAGATTGTTGTTCCACTGCTGCCCTATGTGGTCATCCTTCCTTATCTTCAAGCATCTTCCGTTTCTCCTCTCTGTAGTTCATGACAGCTAATTCTACTGTAGTTGTATAACCAATACTCTCCTTCCTTTTCTATCCTCTGAACCTCTTTTTTCAGTCTTCCTGTTTGGTTTTATTAATTTTTTTTTCGTCTATCCCTTTCATACTTCTCTGAAATACAAGCTGTAGTTTAAAATAAAATTTTAAGCTAACAAGCAAACAGGAAATCACACAGTAAAAGCTTCAGCAGCTATGTAATTTTGCCACAGCTAATATCCCTTTATTCTCTGTCCCTCACCATTTTTCTCCACTGGGTTGTATTTCTAATAAATGTCTCACTGCAGTAAGAGCCATGCTCTCCTTTTTCTTCTGCAAGACAGCCAATATATACTCAGGTACTTCAGAGAGGATAAAACAATGCAGATGCTCAAGTGAAAAAAAGTGTTCTCAGCTGCTGCTTTTCAAAAAAGTCAGGGACAAGGAAGCTGCTTATCAGATGAGGAAAACTCAAAATGTGAGGGAGAAAATAGAAGATTACACAAGGTCTAATCTTAAATGAAGTCATCACTAAAATTCACACCAAGTTCATGAGAATTTGGCTACACTTCTGGATATTTAAAGATACTCCTAAAAGCAGATTTAATCTTGGAAATACTTAGCATCTCCTTTTCCAGAAAAGCAATGGCTATTGCAGCTGCTCAGCAGCTTTGGAGAAAGAAAAAGAGCTGGCCAGGGTGATTTTGGTACTGTTTATAATCCAACATGTTAATTTTAAAGAAGTGGTAAAGATCTCTGCAAATCTTAAGCCAAACTATGATGACCACTATATCTGAACAGAGTACTCTAAAATGGGTTCAACTGTAAGTCAGTATTTGCAATATTATGATAGACATGATCATGATCCATAAATATATATATATAGACATATGGTTAAGGCAAATAGCTAATGAATAAATTTCTCACCAAGAAAAAAACTAATTAACCCATTTCTCCCACATTTCCATAATTTTGAAGAAAGGAAGGGCATCCTACAGAATGCAGAATGAGCAAACTTTCAGGTAAGGAGACATTAAACCAAGTTCTTCTGATCTGCAAATTTCTACTGAATGGCAAACCCGGCTGGCAGCATTTCTGTTTGTACACGTAACGAAAAATGTAGTAACTATTAACGATAGTGATACTAGGGATAGTGTAAAAAATAAACTATCAGCACAGAAAATTGTTTTTTTCTATCCTCTCCCTCTAGTATCATGATACACATTACTGAAATTAAATGAAATCATTAAATGTAATACTCCCTTCTCAAAATTCTTAAAATCTTATCATTTAGTACCTGCTTGAGATAAAACTGCAAATTCTTTTCAGGTACATATTGAGGGAATAAATAAACATATTCCATTCAAGAGACACAGCCACACCATTTTGTCCTTCAGCCAAATCATTAGCAAAGCTACAATGGAAATTCAAACTGTGTAACAGCTAAAGACACTTGGTGTAAAAAGCAAGGCATAGCCAATATATCCACACTACAGAAAATCTAGCATGTTGTCCCTATGCTGCTAACAGAAACTATTAATTTTGATCAAATTGTATCTGGTAAGAACAAAGATAAATAAAATATCAAAAAGTTACAGATCTTCCTCCAACAAAACCTAAATGAAAGTTTAGGAGTGAGTTCAAAGACATTTTAAGAATTAACTCTGTGCACTGTCGCAGTTAAAAGCAAAAAGTAGAGAGAGTAAAAAAGGAAGGTAACTTGTTAACTGCTAACCCTCATTTCTGACAACTAAAAAGTCAAAAGAGTTTTCAAGAGCAAAGTAACTTGTCACAGAAAATGAAGTAGCACTAGCCAGCACTTGTCACATTCTGAGTTCTAGGTCTGTATATCAGGTTTATACCTTCTACTTTGTCAAAGGCAAACACACCCCCCAACCAAATAAGAAAAAAAAAGGTAAGAAATAAAAGACTTGTTACTTCAAGGTCAAAATGCACTAACGTACACTCAGGACTTCATTTCCTCTCTCTGGTCTATCAGAACTCTAACTGCCAGACCTACCGTTTATTCTCTTTGCTCCTATTCAGGTTAGGAATGGGTTTTTTTGGAGAGGGATTTTCTATGTACAAAACTAAAATAAATTCTAGAGAATGGAATAATCTCAAACATGATTATTTTACTTATTAATACTCCTGATGTCCATACCTCATTTCTAGTAAAGTGTTAGGGAGTAACCACTTTCAAAAAGTTAAATGAATTCAATCAATTAAATGAATTTTAAAAAACCAACAAACTCTCTCAAAGCTTAGCAAACAGAAAAAAAACAAACCCAAAACAATGCTTGTTTTATTGATAAACATCACAAATATTTTGTATTGAATAAATGTAAATATTTAAACAAATTTACAAAATAATACTTTCTCCTAACTGTAGTGAACCCACAAAGCAAGAACCTCGAAGATCAACTTTAAATGCAAGAACTTCAACTCATTTCAGCCATCCAGATGCAGGTGTGGTTTTTTTCAAAAAAACATATTCACCCCTCCACAGTGACCGAGAATAAAATGCAGAAAAATACAGACATTTTTACAAGACCATCCAGCAAACAATTTTTTTTTCAGAACAGTTAATCCTTAAAGGAAGAAAATAGTGAGCAGAAGTTCTTTCCTCACTGCATATTATCAAGCTACAATTTCTGCATTCCACTATTGTCACTGATATTGAAGAAGTATGTAAACTGTTAAAACTTTAGTCTGTGGAAGAACAGAAAGCATCATTTTCTGAATATTTTAAATACTATGTAAGAGATATCAACTGAGCTCACATTTTCATTTCATGTTATTTCACAGTATTAGTGAGAATCACAGAATAAACATAAAAAGAACACTGCAACATACCTGTGTGACCATGCTTTGTATATACGTGGTAGGATGCTGCTGCTTTTGTTGAACAGCACTTTCTATTGCTACTTTGGCTACAGTGCTTGGATCCGCTCCAGCTGGCACAGCAACCATAGTTGCACTGCAACCAGCATTGTTGGGGTCACTGATTGTAACAATTCTAACTCCTACTTTATTTGGAATTCCTGGAACAGTTTCCCTGTCATTATCCTCTGCTGGCCTCTTTGCAGTTTTGCATTCTGCTGTGCCATTAGTAGACCGAACTTCGGAGGACAGGGTAGACTGGGACACTCTAGGTCCTGAGTGTGGAACTGCTATGATTTGATGCCCCTGTATAACAGAGGCTGTAGATTGTGGTGAGACAACTACACTTGGGCGTTGCTGAGGCACATCTGAATTCAAACTTGAAGCTAGAGGTCCATTAGGTAAATCAGTGTTGGTACCACTAAGTTGCTGGGTTAACAGTTTTGCAGCCTCCTGTGTACCGCTTACAACAGGTGAACTACTCAAAGTTAATACAGGCCCATTAGAAATTCTTTCCCCTTGATCACCTTTGGCAGTATCTTGCTGCGTGGCATCCAAATTCCCTTGTTGTTCCACTGAAGATATCTCACCATTTCCTACATGATTGGAAGTTTTGTGATTTGGAATGTTTTTGCTCAAATGAGAACAATCTCCTTTATCAAAATCACAGATTCCATTAACTAGGGGCTTCTTCAAATCACTTTTAATTTCCTGTGTGTCCGCTTGTTCAAAGTTCTGCTTTCCAGGAGCTCCATTCTCACCCATTTCTAATGATGGCCCATTACTGACTTGTGAGCACTGATTGGCCTCATTCTGTGTTTTCCCTGAGTTAGAAGGAGGTAGACTGGAGTCACTATACTTTCTCCCATTTAAAAGACTTCCCACCTGCATTTCATTCTCTTTTGCATCCCCATTGCTGGTGTTTGCAGCTCCTCTTCGGCAGGAAGGGTTCTCCATAACTTCAATTTTACGTTCATGAATGTGTAAACCTGTTGCTTCCTTTGCTTCTTCCTCCTTTTGGCAAATTATTTTATCACCTTTGAATGGGGGAGCAGCAGTACACGGTGATTGTCCAGCTGAAGGTGCTTGAGTAGCTGGAAGGGTTTGCACCTGTAGCCCAACTCCTGTCTGTGCTCCACTCACTGCAATTCCTGCTGGAGCAATGATCTGAGTTGCATTTCCCTGACTCACAGTTGCAGTAGCAAAACTCGTATTTGGCACAACTGTTATCGTAACCTGGTTGCCAGTAGTCCCTTGGAAAATAGTTGCTGGGCTGTTTGAGATCAACTGGCCTGGCAATATCTGTAAATTAGAAATGGGTACTGTTTGCACTGCCCCTTGGGGCGGGATTGCACCTGGGACCAGCTGAACATTCTGCTGTCCAACTAGCAGCTGCTGAGTTGGAGACTGTCCTTGAACTCCAAAACCTGGTGTCTGGTTATTGGCCATCTGATAAACCACCTGAGGGCTAGGAGCTCTTGCATTGTTAGGTGGAGGAATCTGTGGAGCTGGGAGTATAAGCTTCCCCCCTGGAGTTGAGGGGCCTCTTTTTGGAAGAAGCAGTTGTTTAATCAGGCTAGACTCACCAGAGTTGGGCTGGCCAACTCCCGTATTAGCTTGTTGTGACTGAACTTGCATTTGCATCGGTTGTTGTACCTGTACCTGCTGCTGCGATGATGCTGGTGAATGTTGCTGCTGCTGCTGCCTCTTTACAGAAAGCATCTGGCTAACAGTAGGAGGGGGTCCTTGTGACTGAGGAGTGGTAGATGAAGATGACATAACTGTAGGGACTTGATTATTTGTAATCGGACCTGGGGACGGTGAGGATGAAGGAGTAATGCTCGGCTGTCCAGCCAACTGGACAGTTTGGCCAGCAGGAATAGAAGCTGGGTTAGCAAGCACAATTTGATGAATGGCTGGTGCATATGTCTGACCTTGCTGAGCTGGCTGGCTTACGATCACTACACTTTGCTGGGATGGTGGTGGAGGCTGCTGCTGTGGCTGCTGCCCCACAGCAGATGGACCTTGCTGAGATGGCAGAGGCTTTGGTGCAATATTCTGAAACCCTACTCTAGATGTTGGTGGGTTCTGAACACCTGCAATTGTAACCACCTGCCCAGCTGCTACTTGGAAATTTTGAACTGTGGTGGCAGAAACAATGTTAGATGCAGAGGTTGTGACATACTGCTGTGGTGCTATGATGACTGTATCTTGTTGCTGGTTACCCGCAGAGGACTGCTGAGATGATGTCTGCCCAGGTTGTGATGATGTGCTGATTAGCTGTTGACCCTGTGAAACTGCTGAACTGCATGCTGGTAGGTTTTGTACTCTGCCAAATATATGACCCTGAGGTACAGCTTGCTGAATTACCGTAACAGGAGTGCCTGAAGGTATCTGTCCTGGTACCACTGCGTGCAGTGGAGACTGTTGTTGAATTACAGGTTGGTGGTGAAGCATCTGAGAACTCACAACTGTAACAGACGGCTGCTGGCCTGTAGTGCTGTGATTTTGATTAGAAGCTCCTCCTACAGCAATAGGAACAGGAACTGCAGACTGAGGAACAGAGCTCTGTATTACTGCGGCCTTCACTACTTCACAGGATATTGGACCTTTATTCTGTATAACAGTCATTGGAGCATTTTGTTGTGTATGAATAGAAGGATTTTGTGGAATTCTAGAAACAGTCTGTGCCACAGTGTGAACACCTTGAATTGGAAAAGACATCTGTGTTGCTGTCAAAGTTGAAGACTGGTTAATAGGGGTCCTCTGATAGTGATTTCCTACACCTGGTAGCCCATGCGGGATTCCTGTTGAAATAAACACAGTAAAAGTTTGGAAGCAGAGATGATTTCAAACACATTAACTAACAAATTTTTAAATATCCAAGATTTGAAATTGCAATTCTACATGAAGCAGTTTCTATTCTCAGCTCTAGAGAGTCTGAATTAATGATGCAGCAACAATGGCTTGTCTGCTGGCTGGCAAGCTTATGAGATACACATCAAATACTAGAATGGCACGCAAGGAAATACTGCAATACTATTCTCAACATTACTGAATAAACTCAATCGGAACATGTGGCCTCAACTTCCAACACTTTCAAGCTATGTTCAAAAACTTCTGGCTTTTATTATGGTTTTGGGATCAATGCAAAATACTTTATACATAATTAATTTTAAAACCTGCTGGCAAAGAAGACGAAGACACATCAGGAATTGAATCAACCCGGACAACTGGGGTAGACGAAGTTGGTGGCTGCTGATAGTACATCTGAATGGGAAGTGGTATAGCTCTCCTTTTCACTCCTACCACATGTATATGTGCTTGACCATTGTTACTTGGATCTTCTACTCTCTTCACTGTATGATTTGGAAAGACGGTTCTGCCAAACACAACATAAATCTACGTTAATAAACACAGTAACAACTCTCTTACAATCTTTTTCTTTTACCTAACTGCTCTCGTGTGCAGAGTAATAGCAGGAATACCCGCATCTTTACAATACAGCAGGATTTCCAATAGCATGTGAGTGTTCATCATTGAGGACTAGCAGGTCCCCCAGATGGCCGAGATGTCATAGAACTTAGGTGAAAATTACAAAATCTCAAAAAACTACTTCAGAAAGAATTAAGAGGCAGAGAAGGAACCCATTCAAAGATCCTGAAATAGAATGAAATAAAATTAAACAAACTCTAAACATTTGTTTCAATTAAAATCCCCAAACTGGATGTCTTTCAACTCAGTACATCTTTTCTCAAAGAAATCTAAAGCTACCAGTTAGTATTGAGAACATACAATTTTTTCTTTATTGCTACATAAATTCTTGTCTTACCGCAAGCACTTATAAAATCCAGTTGATGTTAGGATTCCACCTCGAGCTAATTTGCTACAAGTAGAGAGGTATTCAGAGTACATTTCTGCTCGAGAGACTGAGCAATCAAGGTTCACTTCAAAATGGGCATTCAACCTGAAGATGAAAAAATAAACTATGAAGCAAAACACTGTATCACAGACACTTCTGAGATCTGCCAACAACATGGAAAATAGCATTTTAGTATATTGTTTTGTCAGATGTCTGTTTCACACTTTCTCCTTACCACTGCTTATGAATCAACACATTGGACCCTTAACACTTGTGGTCAGTTTAACATGCAATATCTTATTTACATACTTATATACATATTATTTATGCAGAATAGTCTCTACATACGCCTTTTTTATTGCATATTCCGCAAAAACAAATGAGAATGTATGGTTTGTTGGCATCTCCTCCCCACAGCTCTATTCTTATTCCTTAATGATTCTACTTTAGCAAAAGATGAGCTGAAAGCTAGCTAATTCTTCATCACAATTTTTTATCATGAGTCAGTACTCGGAATTTGAGTTGATTTACTTAAGACAAATCGCTCAGAAAGATCACCCGCAGTCTACACGAGAACCACAGGAAAGATAGTTTCTCTCTAAATATCTGACAATAATATTAGTTGAAAGCAAGAGAATCTGGATGGAAAAGACTCTGATCTTCTCTGCCTTGAGGTTCACAATGATCACATAAGAGTTTGGCAGGGCCCAGCTTCATAATTTGATAATTAGTTTTACATTGATTCAGTAATATAGCAACACATTATCAGATGAAAATACCTGTGAAACAGGTAACACTGCTTGACAATTTAAAAAATAAATTAAATCAAGATCAGAGTTAAAAATCAAATCAAATTCTGTCCTAAGAGACAAAACAAGTAATTTCATGGATCAACAGGTGAAGACTGAACAGTCTGGTTGAGGTTTTGCTTTCATACTTCTTCAAAACAATGACAGAATGGATTTGGTTTACACTTTTCAGAAAAATGAGTTTAACAGTAAAGAGAAGCAAACTCAAAAATTCTGTGACACATGAATTCAGTATTTTTCTTTGGTTTTCTTCTTCATTAGTGTATTTGAACAGAACTATATACACTTACCACTGACATGCAAATTTCTCGCTGTCTATTTCTACTATTCCTGGAGGTGGAGCAACATGTGGTGCTGTCCTAGAGGCTATAGAGAATGTGGGGAAGGAAAAAAAAACAAAACTTGCTGAAATGTTTTTTGTCCTCGTGAATGAAGCACTTAATGACATCCACTGGTACAGTTTCTGGTACATTTGTCAGTAAGCATGTACCCAGCTAAGGCAAGTCACAAAGGTGCCCTATGCAGACTAAAGATCTGCACCACAGTGTACCAAAGTGAAGCAGGACTTGCCAGGGCCAGAGTCACCAGTGAAGTGCAATCACGAGGTGTGCACCTAATGAACAGCTGCTTCCAGATTCACGATCATGATCTCAGTACTTTACAGTACCGAGCATGATTTTAAAGTGGCACAATAGTCCACCAAAACAGGCACAAACACACAGCAATTATTTTTCCAATTCTTAAGTGGATACAAATACAATGCAAAGGATTTTGTGGCAATGTCACATCAATTCGTCCTATTCACTCTTGTTCACCCCCTTGGTTACATTCTCTCCGTTATTTTTGCTGTGGTATCTGCACCCATTCCAGAAACAGCACACTTAGACATGCAAGCCAGTATCTGTTACAACGGTTCTTCCTCAGTAACTTCCTAAGAATAGTTAAGATTTGGTTCACATAACAAGAAACTGTTTAGAACCTTCAAGAGTGAGTCTCTCTCATCTCATCTCTGCAATTCTATCAAACACTACATGTTACTGCCAAATAATACCCAGTGTAAAACACAACATAAAATGGACCTCTAATTCTCTGCAAATTGTGGGAACAATCTAAAATGGGTACTTTTTCTTTCCACTGAACAAATTAAAATAAGCAATGTATGTAATTTTCAGAGAATTTTCATATTAGCAACTGAAAAACATTAAAATTCTTTCAAAGCTTGTTTCACAACAGTTTTGGCTAACATAGTGTATTTCTTGAGCAAGTGTTTGAAAAAGATACACATGTTACGCACAATGCTACACTTATTTATGTAAACTAGTCAGAAATCTAGAGAAGATAAAAATCGTAGATCATATGGGAAATTTTACAGGGGAGTGTGTTCTCTTGCAGTGATACTCACCTGGGACACCTGTTGCATGGGCCTGTGAAGAACCATGATCCATTACCTGTGGTCTGACATCAAGTATTCCTTGCTGGCTAACACACTGATGTTCAATGAGCTTTACAGCAGTAAGAGCATCAGGTCCAAACATCTGGATGTCCATAGAAACCAGACATACTAATGTATCTAAAGAATCGAATGTAAAACCAACAATGACATTAGGACAAGACAAATAAATGCTGTTGAAACATACTGATTCGCTTTAAAATTGCCATGTGTTGAAAGGAAACAAGTCTTTGCATGCTTCTGTACATTTTTTTTTAAACACACTTTGTGGCATTAAAAAAATACTTCAGAATTTTTAGCATCATCAATTCCTCGAGGACACAATGAATAAATTTAGTAAATTCCATCCCCAGGCTGTGTGCTCACATACACACAAGCAAGCCACGTTTTTAAGAATATGTCATGGTCAGTGGTTAAGTCTTTTTTCCTACATAAGGGAGAGTAGTAATAGATTTTGCTTCTCCCTTACCTATGCTCTTCTCCACTTTAGCAATCTTTGAACAGGCCACTTCTCCCATTTCTGTGAGCATGTATAGCACCTCAAGTGCTGAGATTACAAGCAGCACATCTGGTAGTGTGAGATGACATATGATCTCTTTATAGGATTCTTGATCCACATATTCACAAATTAAGACACCATTATCTTCAGCCTTACAAAGATTTGCCAAGATTTCCATGCCTGAAGAACAGATGCAAAATAGTTTTAAACAGCAATAATTACAATTCTGATGCAACAACAGGAATGGCTAGAGATCTTACCTCTCATTTTTAAAAATCTATCCCTTGACATGAGGCATTTTGTAACAGTGTGGAACATTAGATGAGTAGTTTTGAAATCAACAGGATCCAAAAGAAGCTGATGAGAAAGAATAGAAAATTACTAACACTATCCACATAGTGCTAATGGCTCAAATCCTTAAATTTGCTTATCAAAATAAAAGATTCAGAAGTGTTTAAGTGCAGTACACACAAATAATACTCATGTTCATAAAAACTGAACCCTGTGAGCTTTTGATTTAGTAGTAGCTAAACGTAGCTAGCGTTTTGAGCCCCCTCCTCCTCTTCTGCTCTGAAGCAGCAGTCTAACACTTTCCAGTGCTCAGAATAACAAAAATAACTTTATTCTCAGGCAGTCAACAGTATACACAAATGGATTTTAATATCCAACAAAGACCAGAACTTGAGTAACAAGTACTCCTTCCCAAATGCTATCCCATCATTGGTCTGCTTCTGCTTCTCAATTAGAGGTCTCACTTGTAAGTAACATTCTTTCTCATTCAGAAGAAGCTGGGTACACGGTAAATGAAAAACACCATCGTTTTTCAGTATGTAGTAGTGGACCAATACTTCCCATCTTATTCTCTAATAGTACCCATTTTACTTAAATTTATATGCTATATTTTAAAGTATAAGGACTATCTGAACATACTATCTATAAAATCCACATAATTTATCTGCACAATAGTATGACATACTGAAATAGTATATTTTATAACACTCAAACGTCTACCCAAAAAAAAAAGCCTCACATGATTCTGGCAGCATACCCAGTGGCATATGACTAGTTTACACAAAGTACAGTACACAGAACATAAAACCTTCTACAACCATCTTTCTTAAACATACTATTTGGAAGATATGACTAAAGGTTATAATTGTAAAGTGAAGAAGGTAGCATACAAACCGCAGAACTTAACAAATTCCTTTCTTGTCTCTGGGACACTAAACTGAAAATTATACACTATGAATATCTTGTATCTCCCTACATCAGTCTTCTTCATGTGATTCTATTTTAGCAAAATGACACAATACAGTCGTATTTTAGTTTTGGCTCTGAACACTTGTTTTCAAATTGCTAATCACAAATTCAGAGAATAATTTATTTCCTTCTCCATCCAATGATAAAGGAAAAAAATTTAATTTCATTAACACTAATGCTTTTATCAATTTATATTTGAATTGTTCTGTTTGGAAGAACATTACCTCTGCTGCAATATTTCCCAGCGTGTCAAGCCCCAACTGCCGTAGAGAAATAAAGTGACTGTGAGCAGAGAGTAGCAGGAACCGAAGACAAGTACGATTAGCTGCCAGAAGTTTAACATTTCCCTCTTCAAAAGAAAGATTTCGTAAAATCACTGCTATCTGAAGTACCCGCTGCCCTTCAATATCATTAATGCCCAATTTGCGAGGTGGATGAAATAAGGATTCCCAAATCCATTCTTCTGATGGAATATCTATGAAGTAAATAAATACATTTTAGTCCTTCCTTCGCTGTATTTACCAACATGTATGTACTAAGATTAGTCAAGATGTCTCACCTTGAGATTTGCTTCTGTCAGAAATTAGATCACGAACTTCAATATCCTCAACAATATCCTTCCAAAACTGAAGAAAGAATTAAAAATACTTAATTTCTATGGGACATTTCTTTAAATATTAATTACTTTTATTTCTATTATGTTAAAATATTGAAATAGTATTAAAATAATTGTTCTTAAAAATTTCCTAGTACCTTGATTCATCTGATAGTAACCAGAAGTGATGATATGCAAGATGTTCAGTACTTTACATTAAGAAACTCTTCCCTTCAAGCACCAGAAGTAGGCAGTCATGATCAATCAACACTACCACAGAAGTGCTTTGCTGAAGCACATACTGAAACTATAAGGCAGCTTCCCATACACCATTAGAAATACAGCAATTACAAATGGAAAAAAAGTACAATTCATCCTCCTTCATCTCCTACAAACAGGGATGACCTAAGGCAGAATAAGGTGACTCCTCCCAATCCCAGCAGATCTTAGACTCCTGCAAGAAGCTGCTATTTGGAAGGACTTTTTAAAGCTGCTGCTGCGTTTCCTACTTCATCATAACACAATAGAAAGAGAGAAACAACCACCACCATCGCAAAAAAATCTTTATTAATATAACCAAAGCTGAATGCTTCAGCAGACTGGAATTCAAATTACTTTATAAATTTATGGCCTAGTCTGTAAATAGTTGTTTCGCTGCTAGTCCTGTTGAAATTCAAGAATTAATCAAGGAATTAAGGTTTGCAGACTAATAAAAATACATATTGTGATGTATAATAACATAAAAATATATAATAATACATGCATTCTAATGTGTATATCTGAACAAAGATATAAACCTTCCTTTGACTAATAAAAATTTGTACATTTCTTTGACTCACCAATGAAATACAGCTCTTCTTTTGACTATAATCACAGAATAAAACCACCAATAAATGTGGATAAAAAGGGAAGGCTGGGAAGTATAACCAGCTGAACAGCAGGAGAAATTTTGCTATGCAAATGTAATTACTAAATTACAGCATTCATACCAAGCTTGACACTACTATTTTCTTGACAAATACAATACTACAGATTTTCTAAACTGGAAGGAAAAGAATTTTATTTTCACTGCCATGTTGCTAAATGGCATCCAAGTACTGTTTAGTAAAGAGGATTACTTGCACGGAAAGGATTATTACCTCATTTTAGCAAAGACAAAAACAGCTAGAAAAAAGTCTTAACTTCTTACTGTTTGTGAGAAACAGATTTTTCTAATTAATATTGAAGCTATCACCAAGAGCCACAGAAGACGAAGGCATGCAGGCAAAATTCTCTTACAAGGGAACAGGTGAAACATGGCAATTTTTTTTTTTTTCTTTGCCCAAAGGAATGGCAAAAATGGAAAAAGGTAAGTTAAGCTTTCTGGGCATTCATTTGAAAAACGCATAGCACAAAGGCAATAAAAAATCAGTTTAGCATCACAAGCAGTTATTTATTCCCTACTATGAATGACAGCTGCAATCTAATACTACATATTAATAGAAATAAACAAGGCAGGGTGCAAAAGTAAAGGTCTTTATCAATAGCTATTCCTATATATATATTTAGATCCTGGTAACACGCTGCTAATAGAAACATAAAGCTAAAACTTGGAAGCAACCAAATAATGCTAAGAAATAGATAATGGACAAAGGTAAAGAACTTGATTCATATTCACAGTCTGATTACTGTCAGTAGCCAAATTCCTTTGGAAAAAGACACAAAGGATTATACAGAATTCACTGCAAATCACATCAACCAAATTACTGTCCATAAAAACAATGGACGTTTGAGTCCACAAAACATAATGTACCAATGGTATTGCTATGGACTACTTATTGTCCAAGAAAAATACGAAAGCAACTGGAGAGCAAGTCAGCTTGACAAATTACTGTGAGAGACAAGAAAAGTGATGTTTGAAAAGTATTTCAGGTATTTAAGTGCATAGAGACCTCTCTCTGCACGCTAAGAAAGATTCAGAGGATAAATGTACAGTAAAGGAAAGAATTTTTAAATTTATACAAAGAGGAAAGAGTTGGGCAATAAAATAAAAAAAATCACAGAATAAAGAAGAAAACCAGAGAAGTAAGGCACAAAACCTGCATATATGTGGATTTTGGAACTCTACAGCTAGAGGAGGCCTCAGGAAGTCCAAGACTATGAAATCCAAATCATTTGACTGAAGTAAACAAAGATGAACAGTGCATGAAGAAATGTAATGCAATTTTTCATACACTACACATCAGACACTGAGCAGCTGCTGGAGACATGAAGGAAATACCTGGAAAAACAGCTAAATCTCTCTGATCATAAACATACTATATAAACAAATCACTCTTGAAAGCAAACTATACTCACAAGTGAACCTTGGTAACATGATAATATTCAAAGCTAAGTCAAACAGTTAAAAATGGGAAAGTTTCCAGAGTACAGGAGAAAACATCTGAGCAGGATGCCACCAGAGCTTGTGGATGACAACAACAAAACAAACAAGGAGAGATACAAGATGACTGGCTAAATGCCAGTTGTTCTACTCCTTAAGTAAGGACACGAAGTCAGTCCAACTAACTAGAGATTTAAGCTTATTGACAGCACCAGGAAAAATCAAGAGGGGATAATGCAACAAATTAACTTATCTGTAAGAGGTAACAGCAGGTTCAACTTAAATAATACTCAAATTTGGACAATTAATGGAACAGATTCGCTGACTAGTAAAAGTACTTGATTCAGTTTAGAAGTAAGCTCTGTAGAAAGTGAGAAAATACGTCCTGCTGCAGGTAAGATAATGAAAAATACAAATTTTTTGAACAGTTTTATATAATGCAGTACGGATTGGGGGAAGGGAAAGAAAAAAGAAAAGAAAGGTAATTGATTCCCTTGAAGTTTAGTATAAAGAAACACAGTTTTTCATCTTCACCTTCAACTGACACAGCAGTGATACTGGAGGACACAACTAGCAGCAAAATGAAAAAACAAAAAAATAAAGATTTTTTTTTAAAAATGATAATATGAACGGTGAAAGGAGGAACTTATTTAACAGCTGTTCTTTTTTCTTGAAACTGCAAAAGCACATTTAAAAAAACCCAAAAACAAACACCAAAACCAGGTACACAACCTCTATGCTGATAACCAAGTATCTCTCTCCTACATCAGGAAGCTCCCATGCTTCCCCCTTATTCCTGTTTCGATACAGCCACAGCTGCAATACAAAATAAATTACTTCCAGTAGTAGGGTTAAACAAATGGTTGCAATGAGATGCTCTGAAAAATCTGAATTCTTGGCATTAGTGATACTTTTAGATCTGATGTTAGTTTTTCACATGCTTTCCGAGTATTTCTGACATGCTGTCAGCAGTATTTCACTACAGAGTGGTACTATACATGTTGTAATGTCCAAAAATAGACCCTGGAGAGCATCCAAGTTTTTTATTAGTAAACCTTATTGCAGTTACAGTGGTTCTACTTAAAACTTTGTTAAAACATTAATAAGAACCACCTGCCCTTATAACAATTACTTAAGTTTATATAATTAATGAATATGTAATAAATTAGAATACTGCATAATTTTAAATGTTTACAGATCTAGACATGGTTCTTGGTGCTGCTCTAGATCAGCAACAGCCTGTGACAGCTTAGGGTGAAGTCAACACAGAAGAGCTGAGTGCTTCAAAAAAACAAACAAACAAACCAACCAAACCAACCAACACACAACCTACAGTACTTCTGGACATATTTTTTGAATTGAAAAGGGAAATGAAGATTATGAAACATTTATTTTTACACTTAAGTTTGGCGTATTTTTATCACATTTTCAAGTCCATATACTCACAAATATGAGAGCTTAGCTTTCTTAGTTTTAAGTTTACTTAGGAAATTTCGGCTAGGGAATCGATTCACTAGTATTTCAACAACACTTATCAATTAACTGAAACGACCATGGTCCAGCTTGTTCCCAAACTGAGTTACATAAAAATACAACAAAAGACAAATGGAGAAAGCTCGCAACAAATATTGTTCTGTAATACTGGTAAGATATTTCAGTATATGAAACTACTATGGAATTGAGCAGAAACCTGGTTTCATAAAGAACTCAGAAGATTATCGCTTCACATTTGTACTTAATAAAAAACATAAGGTATCCAAATATATTTTAATCTAGCTTTCTTCTATTTTAGCCACATAAATCATCACCTGTAATTCAATTCAAAGAAATTTTGTATCATAGCAAACATGCTGAAATATCAAATCTCTTTCAGCTATAATTCATGCTCTTACCCACCTAAAAAAGTTCATCTAGAATAAATAACCATTTGTACAAAGAAGCTTTAGTTCTATTTATACCTCATTTCATTGCTTGTACAGTAGCTCATGCCCTCTAGCGGAAAGATTAAAAAAGCCTTGAGCAAAAATAGTTAACTGAAACAAACCTGCAACATTGCTAACCTATTAGTATTTCTTCTATACTTCTTATGGTATGATCTTAATTTTCATAATTCAGAATGCTTTTTTACTGATCATCACAGTTCAAAAAAACCCCAAAACGGCATTATTGCCTCTTGTTAAATATGTTGCCCAATATTCCTTTTCCTCACACGTATTAGGTTCCTTATAAAAAGAAACATGGAAACCTTTGCTCATTTGCCTATACCTATTTTTTTCTTAATACACTTCTTCCTGCTTATCCAAACATTATAAGACAAGTGTGACATAGTGTCCTATTACATTTAAATCAAAGGAATGAAGTTGAGAATAATTTTATAGAAATGTGCTAGTGTATCTTAGAATTTTCAATCTTTTTAAAGGATTTTATACTCACCATATGCAGTACAAAATTATTTTAATAATTTTTGAATTACCTTAACAAAATCTCTATCCGTTTTCTCCTTCCACTCTTCTCCAAATACAGCAGAAAATGATCCTAAAGCTTTAAGCACAAAAAGTGTAATTTAGTAAAATTCAAAAAATGATCATTTTTTACTAATCCATAAACTAAATAAAGATTAAAGAACACTGTAGACTCTTCCAGTGTTTCCTTTTGATCTTAAATATACCGCATAAACCAACTGAAATGTCTGTTGTCATTTAATTAACAGCTATTGCAGTTCTACAGTTTAAGTTGAGAGTAAGGAGTTCATAAGGAAAGGGCTAGTTTGTGAACCCTGTAAAAAACCACAGGGAAACTTTTCCAGAGTTCTTTTCCAGGAGTCAAGATGACTGCTCTATTTTCACCCTCACATCGAGAACTGTTTTCCATGTGCACTGTGTAAGCACAAACACTACTGCAGTAATTAAACAAATTCCCACTTATGTTTTTTAAAAAACTTAACAGTAGTAAGATTTTGACACCATTAAATTGAAACTCAATATTTAACCAAGACCAGTAATGGATGTTCTTGAGTGTTTGATGGTTTGATGGAGGCACTACCACAGCTTTTGTAATCATCGCTCCTCAAAAGCAGCTAAGACTCAGTCAATCTGATTCAAATGCTGAGTCAATCCAAAAATGAACTCTGTCCTGCAATAGTTGTGTAATGAACTAATGACACATTTAAGTTACACTTAAACATTTTGGTTCATCATGTTTTCTTGTTTTGAAAAAAATGCTACAAATCTCAATTCCAAGACTACATCAGCTTTCAATTCACAGAATCCAAACCAAGGCCTTACGCAGCTCTCTAAGCTGAATACACTATATAACTCCCAAACCCCTGGGGTTGCCTGCAATCCAACTGTCATCTTGAAGGAGGGAAGCTGATGACATATTTTACCTAAAAACACTACATTATAAATAATAACAATTATAAAACCTTAACTGTGGACAATAAAAACCTAAAACCTGAATTAAGTGAAGTTAATCAGCTATTTTTTATTGCCACCTGAAATTATTGTGATAGTATTTTCAAAACGCCTAAATTTACTAATTAAAAAATTCATTTAATCATGAAACCTGGCAGATTTACCTTAATTATTTACACTATAAAAGCATGTAAGTATTTCAAATTGAAACTTCATACTTCAAAAATAAGTAAACACACCCCTGCCATTTCTTTCCCCCATTTGTCCCAATTAGTCCTCCTAATGCTGCTAGGACATTTCTCTGGATTTATCCAGAAGAAGACATAATTGAGATAAAGATGAAGTTTTTCCCAGGGAATGAGAAGAGTGAGTTCATTACACGCTCATCATTCCTCTAGGCTTTACCTCAAATGTTTTTCAAAAACCACTAATACAGACAAGCTATGGAATAAACCTGTTCTTCAAGTTAAGAATTCCAGCAAACAGTCTACCTCTACAATATCCAAAAAAAAAAAATCACTAAAAAACAATATAAAACTTGATTACATTATTTCTAAATTCCTAAATCCATAAAAGTTCCATCAAAAGAAGAGGGGAGTGATGGTAACCTCAAAAATCTGGAGAGCAAGCATTCTGGAATCATATGCAGGACTAAGTTTCCTTTTAGCTTCCTTTCAAATATTTTCCTTTGAAAGTTCTTGTGACTGGACTAGATGCAAACACTAAATGACCAAGGTCCAACCGTACCTGAAGGACACTGAAAGATGTACAAATTGAAAGAGCAAGAGAGAAGCTGGAGGACACTAATGCAATACTGGGGAGAGAAGGGGGAAGCTACAAATTATTATGTAAAAATGCCAATGATTAAAAAACCCAACTAAACCATATACAATGGCTAACACTGGTTCTTCCCCAGAATTTTAAAACAGAATCTTTGACATACCATACTATGTTTATGCTTACACATGCAAAGTAGATTTATACTCAAACAGATATGATTATCTGTACTATCAGACTTAATTATGCTTGGCTGAAAAGACTCATTTGAGCAATTTCTTTTGAAGGTAATTTCTGAAATTCAGTATAAAAAAACCAACCAACAACCAAGTAAACAAAAAACCCCCACAAAACAAAAAAACCAACCAACCACAAACAAACAACAACAACAACAACAAAAAACCCAACCAAAAAACCCCAGCACATAAACCAGGTAAATACTTCCTCCTCACCACCCCAAGATAAAAGCTATGCTGTTATGATTTTGTAATGGTTTAGTTTAACTTATGTTTTGCTCCTCTCTTGACAAGAAGCAATTAACAAGGAAAAATTAGGCATGGAGATCACACTGAAAAAAATCTGAAGACTTTATTTCACATACTTTAGTATTTTGATTGAAATCAACTCTCTTTTGAAATTTACGTGCTAACACATTAAGTAATTCTGAAAATCAGATTAAGACTTTTATCCCTTGAGTTTTATATTCTGGATTTCACTACAGTGGAATGTGTAGTGAAGTATCAGGACAAAAATGTTAGCAAGTCATTGTTCTCAGACTACCTTTTCTTAATTTTTTAATCTGCAATTGCCATTAAAAAAGAACTATGAAAAATGCGCATGGTCCTATAAATTCAAAATGCAACAGTAATACACTACAAGCAGATGGAAATCCAATGCTGTAAATTTAGCATCCTGAACAATTGACCTATTCTATCAAAAAACTAATTCTTACATTTCACTAACCCATTAAATAAATTTTTAAATTACCTAACTTAAAAGGCATTTGTAACGTCTGATAAAACCTGTAAGTGTGCACAAGTTAAAGAGAAAAACTAGATATAAGTATATTACCATGAAGTAAATGATTAACATTTTAATTATCATGAGTTGTGAAAGATGCTACAAGAGGCATGGATTCTTTCTGTTGCAAAAATGTTGTTATATACTTACTGTCATCAAACACCCCAGCATTTGCAAGCAGTAAAGTGATGATTTTAGGGTCCTTTTCAAGCTGCATAACATGTTTGCTTTCATTTGAAAGAAGAGTACACACATTAATTGCAAAGTCCACTTCATTTGGGAGTCCAGATAACAGTGAAAGCACCAACTTATTATAGTCATTTGGTGAGTTTAAGTCCATAGACAGCCCATAGCTTTGACGAAGATAATCTAAATAAAAAAAAACCAAAACCAACAATATTTTCACAGCTAAATTAATTAAACTTGGGGTGATACATTTAAGTAAGAATTTTGAAAAGGTTTGTTTATAAATTACTGCAGTTTTAAACAACTTTTTACAGTATTTAATGGATTTTTTTTGTCCGGCCAAAATGCTGAACACATTCTACTTTTCCATGTACCTTTCTAGTTATATATTAGTTCCTTCGCCACCTCTAGAACACAACACTGCAGCACGTTCTCCCAAAGAAAAGCTTAGAAAACACAAGCTTTTTAATTAAAGCAGAATGGAATTGTACTACAGTTTGAAGTCAATTTCTACACAACAAATTACAAGTCCATTCTACAAAGTACACTAGCTTCTGATTTAAAGCTTAACTAATTGTAGGCTCAATTCAGGTATTTGACTCCATGCAGAAATAACAAATTGAAAGAAACACACTGCAAATTTTCAAGGTAATTCTTTTCAAGACAAGTAACTACACAGCTCTACTAATTAGAAAGGATAATATTTCTAAAGAAGAGAAATAGCTTATAGATTTTAATATTTGTTTTGTTGTGGTTCACAGTGGAAAGGTTTTTGAGTGTATTAAACTAATCATTTGAGAGTCCTACAGATTTGACAGTTTTAATAATATTCTGAATTTATCTGCGCACTATTTCTGTAGCCTGTCAAAAAAACCCAAAAACCAAAACCCCACACATGAAGAAAATAGCACTTTTACCCTCAAGAATTTACCTGAAACGCTGTGTTGCTGGTAGTTATAGGAAGTTGGAATTGCACCAATAGGAAGTTGTGGCTTTGGATTGCCTGGCTGTACCTCATCATCTTCCTCTCCAAAATGATGGACTTTTTCATACTTTTCTAGATAACTGAAATAAAATTATAAAAGAAAGGGTTTTAGTACAGCTAAATCTTTCATTCCAAAAGCTGAACTGCCAATCTTTTCGTTGTTATTCAATTTACTAAGGTTCCACCTCTTCAAAGAACAATCCTCCTTTCTTATCTCACCCCAAACTATCAAGTTTGCAAAGGAAAAGTCAAAACCAAAACAAAATAAAATCCTCAATAATCCCAAAGCATCAGTTACAAAGGCTAAACCCTGCCTTCCTCCCACCCCAAGAAAAATCCACACCCCAAACCAAATGACAGAAATACCTTCCCCACATCTAACACAAACACTTTATTTATTTTCTTTAAGATACTCCTAGTATTGAGGGAGGACTGTGCACTATTTTTCAATCCATTGCATTTTACAGCACTGTAATACTAAATTTCAAGTATAATAACCAGACTGTAATAGACTCTTCAGTATGATTCCCTTATGCTACGTAAGTACCAACTGTTTACAGACAGCTGTACAGGCCTCAATCCTCCAAACATTCCTTTTGTTTCCTGCAGAGAGAATGCATGACCTGGAATTTCAGCATAGAGAAGAAGCTTTGCAAATTAGCTTGTATATGAGCTTTACCAGTCTTAAATTCTAATCTCAACAGTCTGGCATACAGCTACTATGCAAACAACAGAACAGTTTAGCATAAACACATGTCTTGCTCTAAATATACAGAAATTTTAAAATAATAAATAGAGCTTTTCTATTACTAAAAAATAGTTGTGCAAATGCTCACACATTATAATCAGTTGCAAAAGGCTAATTTCATGTTTCAAAACAAGTTAATCTGTAGTTACAGGCTAGAAAGGTATACTTTGATCACAGAAAAAGGTTTTCAGGAATTCAAAATGCTCCCTTAATTTCACAAAGTCACAGCTAGTAAACATCAACAACACACGTCTCAATCTTCTAATCTTCTCTTTTAGTTTCAATACCAACTGAACAATTAGGTCCCGACAGAGGAAGATGCAGGTAGTATGTACAAACGAGAATTAAAACAACTAACTAAATGAAAGACCAGAATGAAACTACTAATGAAACAAACAATGTATACGGGATAGAAAAGTTTAAAAGATGTCTTTAAAAAAGCCCACTTAAGTACTATGTTGAAGCCTTGGTGAAGATGGAGTAATAAGCAAAACGGCCTTCTGTACACACGTGGAAAGGTGCTCCACACTGTTAGCATGGCACCCTGAACTGGTGTTACCCAGTGCACACATGAACCAAAATATTCAAGGAACTGAAATGCAATGAAACCCATTTACAGCCACTCCTGGGCTTTCACCTTGGATAACTCCTCTGTTCTGAGAGGTTTAACTTAAATTAAATCAAGGAATAAATGGAACAACAAATAAACTTTTAAAAAGCTACACCCCAAACAAAAACACCACCACCAGCTCTCCCCAAAACCAACAAAACATGCACACACCTCTGGTGAATAGCTAGAACAACAGGATATGCAAAGTACTTAAAATAGGGAAATACATAGGCAACCAGAGACAGACATGTGCAGACTGGCTACTTTTTGAAGGGCAAGTGATTTCAATGTTTTCTGAAAACTTGGTTACTTTAAGGATCTCTCGATTTGGAAATCAAAAGATCGTATCTCTTTGAAACTCAAATTAACATATTACACATTCTCTTCCTCCGACAGAACTTCAATAAGTCACTTTGTTCCATTCAAGTCTGTGAGAAAAAAGTTCTATGAAGATGAGTAATATTTTTATCCATGAAAAATACTTATTTAGTAGCAGCACAGGTTTTTATTCAGCCCAGTAATTTTTAGGTTTGTTTTCAGATATTTGGGAAAAAATACTAACAAAAAGAAGTCTGAACTAGGTACATCTAGGGGCATGCAGAATTTACTACAAACAGCAGCCCTGAATGGGCTTGGAGTATACCAGAAACTGTTTCAAGTAACAGTATAAAACATCTGGCTCATTTGGATATTTTGGCTCCCTTTACCAGGACACAGTAAATTTGCTGAATACATATTAAGCCAATGTCTGGCAAAACATGACGTGCAGACATGAACCATCACAGTCCAACTATCAGTTCCCTCCTCATCTTTGTATTCAGCTGAAGAATGAGCAGGTACCATTTCTACCACAGCTCTCCACCTCACCTTTCTTGAAACTATCTTTCTAACAGCATTACTAGTGGGAGACTGACAACGTGACCTTGCGCCATTTCTGTTTGCCTGAACAACTTCCGACGCAAGACAGACATGCACTTCCTGCTCATTGTCTTGTACTCCCTCTCCCTCTTCACAATACTATTAACAACAACATCCTAGATAATCATGAGACAAAATCCTGACTGTAATAAGGATTTCACACTATTGAATATTCCAGTTTGTGTTACCTTAAGTGAGAATCGTTGCATAAAGTTTCTCTTTGCCCCTAATTCGACATGACTTTTGCTCTGATCTCGAGGACTAACGAACTCAGGGCAACTCATGAACTTATGCTGCCAATCAAAAGTTGCAACGTTTTTAAAAAGATACCATCTTTACTAGAAAATCCATTGCAACCCTATAGCTTGAATCTACGCCTGATACAGTTACTTGAAAATCCAATCCATTTACAAAGCCTAATAGCAGGCAGTATTTTAATCGCATAGAAGGCTGTTTCTCAGCAGGGCCAAACCATTTATGCTTGACTCTGCTGCTGCTGGCACACACAGTGGAGACTGGTGCCACACACTGCAATGAAACTCCTGCTTAGAACCTGACAAAGCTGCTGCTGCAGCTGCCCTACACAATGTACAACTGATTTACTCATCTCATAGATGTTCAATTACTAAATTCCTGTCCCAAGAATTAGGCTAAGTAGTTTCTGGAAATGGCAAACACAACAACCTGCTCCAAGGCTCTGCTCAAACTTTTAGTTTACACCAACAAACTGCCTCAAATTTGATTTCATGTCTGAGTGATTTGCCAGTATCTTCAGCAATCTTTTCAGGTTGGTTGTTCTTTTCCCCTGGTCCTCAGGGCACCATGAATTCCAGTTCAACAGTTAAACCCTATTATTGTCAGAACTGATGCTTGCAGCTGAGTCTTTCAAAACCAACATTTGCGTTTTCCATCTTCACCTTGTCTATCTCACATAAGGCTTCCAGTGAAACACTCCACATGTGATTCTCAGCACTCTTTGTTTGATTTCTGGTTTATTGTGACCACCTAATAGGACAGGCTGACAAATCAAGATTCCTAATGCTGTACTTGGCCAGCCTGCCAGATGAGTACAAAACTCTAACAGCTGTGCTTTTCAAACGGCGGAGTGTCCCACAGTATGCATGCAGGATACAGGCCCAACCAGCCTGAGCTGGCCTGTTTGGAATGAGGTCCCATGTGGGCCCATCAGACTACAGACACCATACCAGGGGTTCTACCATCCAGCCTCCACCCTGACAAGATTCTGTCATGCTTTAGGAGAATTGTGAGCAAACTCAGAAGACCCTGTGCAGATTAAACAGCCCAAGCCCTTTATACATAACCACATACAAACTATAATTGCATTTAAATGGAATTTAAATAGGTTAACATTTTGTAACACATTTTGTAAACATAAGACTACATGATAGATGCTCCAATTTGTAGTTTGCTTGAAATTTGGTTAAAAAATTCTTATCCTACCAAGAAACCTTTGCAAACAGAGGAAACCCAAATACATGCCTTCATGAAGTCCTGAATCTTTTCTAAGGCAATCTTTGTTAATCTTTGTTGGAAGAAGTATAAAAGTTATGAGCATCAACAACCCTGCAAATTTCATGTTGTTAGACATTACAAGAAGAAAAAGATTCAATGCTTCCAAGAAAAAAAAATAAATCATTCAAGTAAATGAAAATACTTTCTTAATATCTATAGGAACACTGAGAGGAAAGAAATTAAGATACTAGTTCATGTTTTCATACTAATAATGCTCCATCTTAGAAGGGAAACAAAAGATATATGACATGCAACTAAAGTGCTTATGCTGGAGTGCAGTTTCAAAAGACTGAGGTGGCTGGAGGATGACATCAGTGTCTGAAGAAACTGCACTACCAGCAACTCCAACAGATTCTAGATACATACACTGCTATATAAGTTTGTCTTCATCTATTTTTTTAATTTTATTTACACTGAATCTACTTGTGATCCACAGCTGTGGTCCAAACGTCTTTTAGAGGACTAACTCTTCTACTGCATTCTCACTGCTTGCCAAAACCAATTCAAATCCAGCATCACCTCTTACTGCTTTCAGTGGCTGCTTCATCAGACCCGATGGGCTTCATATCCAGGAATATCTGAGCTGTGCAATTACTAACAGCATTAATTCTCCAGTCTTTATCTTTTCAACAAAGGCAATTCCCAGACGTATTCCTCTTACTAATACTACAGTCACTCTGTTTCCATCTAAGATGACAGCTCATCAAGTCTCAGGTATAATCGCAGTCTGAGTTTAGCTCTTCAAGGAAAACATCAGAACCCTCTGGATTTGTTATTATCTCCATCACATTTTCACAAATTCCTGAAAAACCCCGAAGTTTCTCTATTTTGAGAAATAATCTACAGTACTGCCTAGATTTCTCCACAGTGCCTGAACACAAGAGTATCTGAATGGCAAAGATGCACTAATACAAATGGTACCACAAGTTAGGAACCCCTGCAGGCACATGCAGGAGATTTTAACTAAGCATTGTGTGGTGTGCCCATAGCACAGTCACAACATACTACCGCCCACACCAGCCACCTTATTTCAGACCACCACCAAAATCCCAAATACCAACACATTATGAAAGCCAATTTCAAGTATTCATGTATATATATATATATACAACAATTTCAAGTATTCATGTATCCACTGCAAAGCTGGCAGCAATACAAATGAACATCTCTACACTGTAATACGTATTGTGACATAGTATTAACAAAATTTTCAACTACATACAGCTTCTGACAGCATTAGTTATAAACAGTATGTCTTGTAAAACAGAGTCTGCACAGAATGCAAAAACTTGCAGTGAACACTACTTAGGTCACTAAGTGAAGTATCAAGGTAAATACTAAAATAAAAATAATTTGTTTATGTGTATAATTTGTTTATGCGTAATATAAAAATATTTGTTTACCTTCACAAACATATCCTAGGACTAGGTGGTGTTTTGCCAATAGATGTACTTATATAACAAGAAAATACTTTAAAATATATTTATAAACATATATATAAAAAATACATACTTACTTTAAACAAAAATCAGAGCTCCTATACAACATGATAACTTAGAGCATGTTTTAAAGATGGGGGCTTCCATTAAGAAATAGTGGCTTATATTTTGTCAAGTATTGAAGCTAAAAATCTATTAGATACTCCCAAGATTAGAATAAAGAAAAAGCATATTAAACACATTACAGATTTTGCACACCAGAGATTAACGACCAGGTGTTCCAAAAGTATTTCCTGAGACAAATAACTACAAATATGAAGACATTTTAATGCAAATACACAAGTACACATTTAATGTATATTGTGTATGAAGTTATGTAACTTTCAGAATGGTGAGCATGAAGAGATGTTTAACTGGACTTTACAAGTAACCTACAAATATTTCATAAATGCTATGAAGAAAACTACACATATTATAAACAAGTATAGCTTCATTTGATCATTACTTCTCATATTATTTAACTATTATGAAATTTAAATTGGAGAAAGAATTGGAGAAAGACTTTTTTTTTCTTTTGTCTGTGTGTGTGTGTGCTTGTGTGCGTGTGTGCTCAGGTAGCACTGAAGAAAGTGGAGAAAGAAACACTTGTTAGAGCAATGCAACATTCTATCAGAGCACAAACTGAAGAGCTGTTCTCACTAAACAGAAAATTTCTATGGCAATTCAGTCTTAGGTTTTTTTCCCAAATTCAGGATGCAAGCTGGCCTTGTAGCACATATGATTAAGGAAGTGATTTTTAGCTCACCGTTCCATTATCAAACATGCAAAGAGAGAACTAGCATTTTTTCACGAGAACACTTTACTTTCAAACTTTCACAGACTTCATTACTGTTTTCAGAGAAACCTAACTAGGGGGTTTTGTATGCAAAGAGTAAATTTTTTAATTTTGTGCCTGCTAAGCATTACACCAAAGTTATTTTCACAACAATAATGCCCTGAATTTATCCCATCAAGAATTCCAGTTCTTTGATTTTCTCTCAAACCATTATAAATAACACAGCTCGCTATATTATCACAGATGGTAATAGCCACTTACCTTGTCTTCGCTATGCAGAATAAATTTATCCTATAAAGGCATAATCTAGCAAAACACCGCAACTTGTGAATGGTCACCCATCACATACTTACAATTACAATTACACACTTATTCAAAACACATTGCTAAACTGTAATCTGTCTCATCTGCAAAGACTTGCATACTCTTTTTCAACTGCAAATACTTATCTTGCACGTGTGTAATATACCTAAATTCGAAATTTAGGTATATTACACACTTTTCAGAACGCAGTATAAGAAAAAAATACTCTTTTAACTTAAAAATAAGTAAATATATTAAAAATTTGTAACACCTCATATTTAAAAATATTAAAAGATATTTAAATTTTTTTTAAAATAATTGAAAATATTAAAAATTTTTAACACATCACATTTGTGTATTTCATTTTAAGTATGCTAACAGAAACACTGCTTACGGATATTAATCAAACACCACTGACAAAAAACATGTCAGCTGTTTCTAGAACGAGGTGTGGAAGACCAGACTACATACAGTCAAAGTACTATCTTAATTATTGGAAAATGGCCCTTTCTCCCTGGCCTATAATTAATCTCTTTGCCACATTCTGGCAGTACTTTGACAAGAAGGGCCAATAGGTTCCCGTAGCAAGCCTGGTAATTAGAAGGTAATTATACAAGAGTACAATAACTGTAGATTCAAATCTCATGAAAACAGCAGCCTAGAAATAGCTTTTCTAGATTTTGGCAATTGCTCTAGCCACCATGGTAAACATTTCCACAATACTTCTTTCACTGTTATTCAACAGTTACTAAAAAAAACCCAAAACCATAAAACACAGAATAAATAGATAGAATTCACTGATTCCTAATGCTTTTAAGATAGAATTCAATGATTCCTAATGATTCCTAATGTAGTCTGTTTCTTAAATTTATTGAATCTACAAGCATTTATTAAAAACTTATTGCCATGCCATTTTTTCACCTCATATAGCTATCTGTAATTTCATCATTACTTTCTGCACAGATTCGGCAACTTTAACAGTTGCACTTTTCTGCTTTCATCACAAATCAGTCTTTTCCTGCAATTAAATTTATTTACAATTTCTCCGCCAAAGTGTATTCCACACTCTGACCACATAATCAAAGTACATGTACTAGTTTACATGTCCTTATTTATGTGGTAAATCAAACAAAAACATGAACATTAATTAATTCTTGAACACTCTACCAGATGGATCAAATATTCATGAAAAAAATAAGAATGGAATAAAAAACAATCTGAATAAGAGGATCCTGCTGGGATTCTGCACACTAGGAACATAAATTCTTTAAGCTCCAAGTGGAGAGGAAAAAGCTGCCTTTGGAGCGAGTACTTTCTTTGTCTCAAAATCTTCCCAGAAACCAGTTTGTAAAAAGGAATGCAACTGGACCTTCATAAAAACACCCAACCAAAAAAAAAAATCTGTATACTTCCAATAAATACAAACCTACCCAGACTGAAAGTAAAATAATAATAATGACTAATTTTACATTTTTTGATCCCCTAACAATATGCAGTTATATGGTTTAAAGTATCCCAGTGCATTCTGAGAATGAAGCCAAGTGCAAATTGAGAAATGATGATAAAGAGGTAACATATTGATTTAGCTGTCTAAAGTTGTAGAGGCTACACATCTATACCAGTAAAATCAACTGCACTGCATGGAAATGAACTGCCAATACCACTAAACTGTTAGAAAAGTGCCTGAAACAACTTCTGTCCAGGCCAATTAGCATTCTTTCAAGCAATTTAAAGGCACCATTCAGAAAGCCATCCTTGGTAAGGGGACCATTCCCAGAAGTAACTTTGGATATAACTACCTGGATTTGGGGCTAGGACTATGGATGTGAGCCATGTTACATCAATTAGCCTCAGAGACACACTTAATTCACTAATATAGATATAGCCAGAGAATCACTGAATGCTACACAGATGGCTTCTGGCTTAATACTAATTCTGATAAAGCATGAGGAGAGCAGAACAACAGATGAAGTGTTGCTACTTCAGAAAATATTTTAGAATTACCAACGACTTTTGCTTTTTGCTTTTTGTAACTGTAATGTAAAGCCATTAGAACATAAACAAAGATAAAAGAAACACAACAAATGGGCATGATGAATACAGATAAAGCCCAAAGATCAGATTTCCTGTCAGAAAATATCCATCTCAGTCACTGAAGATAATCACTGTGAATTGCTTTAAAGGCAGAAGCAAGAGCATTTTGGAGTATTAGAACAAAAAAAAATAAACCAACAGCTCTACTTTTAACAAATTACAAATCTAACAAATTACTCAAAGAGAATGCTGTTGTGAAATACACAATAAAACCACTCAAATGCTAATCTTATATAAAACTGAGATACAGATACTAAAAATGCGTTGAGCATACTGGAAGAGAAATTATTCTTTTATAGGAAGGCTAAAAAAAACCACCTCAGTATCAAAAGTATTCAGGTATTAAGTATCAGAAAATGTCTGGAGTATATACAGTCCCTGCTGGTGGTCTGGGGTTTAGAGGAGATAAAACCTGATCCTCCACTGTGGATTGACCAGCCTTTTCAAATCCTGCATAAACCCAGTAAGGCTTATTGTATTTCTAGTATTTTGAATAGAAACAACTCGTGGGAAGATAAGTGCTCTGCAATTAACATACTGTGTACCTTTTCAAGAGACAGAGGGTACAGACTTCTAGGACTGAAGAAAGTTCATTATGGAAAGCAACAAAGTCACATGGTATCTCTATTAAGCAATATACAGGCAAGTAAACCAACATCTTCCTAAATAATCATACAGATGTTATCCTTTCTTACCTCAGAACCTTCTACGCTGTACATAAATTTGAATAGTTCTAAAGGCTAACATCAGGTTGGCTTTGAGCAACCTGATCTAGTGAAAGATGTCCCTGACCATGGCAAGGCTGTGTGTGTGTAGGGTGTGCGCGCTGTGGACTACATGGTCTTTAAACTCAAAGCATTCTATGATTCTGCATTATTACAGCATATAATGACTGGATTTGCTACTTACATTTCCTTCACCCTTCCATTTGACTTCTACAGTGTATAATATCTGGTTAAAACAACCAGCTTTTTGAAAACCTAGCTACAAATTCACAACAGTGTACTTCCACAGAAAAAGACACTTTACGTAAGTTTCCAGCTAAAACCAGCATATGGTGCTAATCCTTTCCTTTAAGTACTCAATACTCTGGCTACCTCAGTGTCATATAAGCTCTGGACACATTTTGAAGATTCTTCTTCAGACTAGTGAAATCTTCTACCAAGAAGCAGAGCTCATTTCTGCAAAACAGCAAACCTTCTCAGAAATAAATTTCAAACAAGAAATTAAAAATAAATCTTCAGTATTTTCTGCTCACATGTAAAAGCCATGCTTTGCAACAGATGGGGAAAAGAGTAAATCCTTAAGCAGCATAGAAGGCATTAAGCCAGTGACAACATCCAATCCCCTGGAAAGACCATGACACAAGAACAAACCACATAAAACACTTTCTTTAAGAACTACCTTAAGATGATCAGTGAGCAGTTAAGTTTTAAATTGTTATCTACTGTTTTATGAAGTTATCTAACACATGAAATAAACTGGCTGATGTTGTACTGTCATCAACAATGTATTTACAAGATTCCCCAAGTTAGCAGGCTGTAGAGGGAGCAGTACCTGCCAGCTGATGAGAGACAATGGTGATCCAGGACACACTGAACTGCTGATGCCAGATCCCAAAGTACTTTAACAGTCATTTCCCTTAACAGTCTGAAATCCATGTCGTACACAAGCTGTACTGCACTGAGCTTGACCAATATGAATATGGAATAGAGCCCATGTCCAGTTTTCGCATCACTTGTGCAAGTTGCCCTCTGTCTTCACCACCAAATATGCAACTGAGTGTGGCTGGTAGTTTGGAGCGTGTTGCTTTGTTTGTTTGTTGTTTTTAATTTCATGGACTAGAGGCTCTAATTTATGCCCCAAATAATCTGAACATTTCTTCCGGGTAGCTTCCTTTGGGAAAGAGATGGAAAGCATTATTAAATATTTTTTAAAGTATTAAGCTCCTGGGAGCAGGGGCATACCAGATGAATTACAACAAACTTATGCAAGATAGACAAGAAACTAACTACATTTCTGGGCAGCTAGTTTTTACAGTGCATCCATGATTTAAAAACAACATATTGTGGCCACTACAGGAAAGAGGCTGTTTTTAAAAAGAAAATATAAGTACCTTTAGAATTGTGTGTATCAAGTTGCATCCTATCAACATAATCTCGCAATTATTTTGTCATGCTATAGGAAGACATAAAAAGAATCTGAGAAGAGGAAAAGAACTGAAGAAAGGGGTTTAAGACTGTAAAAACCAGTGGGATACTGCGGAAGGAGGACACTGATTTAGGAGCTAAAGTGGAGACCGGAAGAACTCTATACTCTTTAATGCACTAGGCTTTTAAGAAGGGGGAAAGAACATGCAGAAAACAAATCAAAATTAAATTTCCTAAAGTTAGAAAATAAATTTTAAAAATATAGCAAATCAGATCCTATATGAGGATAAAGCACATGCCAGCCAAAGAGCAGAGGACAAGGAAGGCTTTGGGAAGAAGCTGCCGGCAGCATGCACAGTGGCAGGGAAGGGAGGCTGCACTGGCTGTCAAAGCTCCTGTATGGTCAGCTGCAAGGTGCCTGCAGTAGCTGATCCTGTCAGAAAGCACAGACAGAACTTCTTGTATGGTACAGATTAATAGGAGATGAAGGAGAAAGTGAAATGACATTTACTTTCAAGGGAAACAAGGGAAGATTACAAATTGTAACAAATGATGGAGAGGAGGCTGAAGAAAAAGCCTGCGAATTTCCCTCCCAGCTGCTTAAAGCTACTATAATGGTGTAATAGAATAGTCAGGTGAAGGTGAGCACCACATTCCTGGCTTCCTTCCCCAGCCCTGTTAGTGACTGCTCTCTAAACATCAAGAACTAGTTCCATTTCACTATAAAAACTGTGAAGAGAGGGAAAAGAAAATAAAAACAATAAACCAGCAGTAATATTAAAACCATGCTTTGCCACAGGCCAACCAATTTTGTATAGGTGATTCTGCTTTAAAGTGACATCTGTAAAAAGAGGACAATGATATGAAGTAACGCACATAGGGCCTAAAAGAGCTAGATACTGCTCAACTGGAGCAGCTTACTGGACATAAGTCTACATGATAAAAACAACTAATCAAATGAACTTTCAAATCTTTTCAGGTTTGGAAAACTACTAAAAAGACTGATGGAAAAAACTGAAGTTTACAATGATTCCAAGTAGCTTTTAGCAAATCTCATGCCCTTCTCGACTATCAAATTTTGTAAAATCAAAGGCACATAGCTTGACAAGTACCTTTTCAGCATCAGTATCCTTTTAAGCAGTTGCTCATCTTTCCCAGGAATTCTGCCCAGTCCTGCATTCTCCCAGCACAGTCTTCTGTCATGCACACGGCATCACAAGAATTTACACAGTGAACGTGATAAAGCTAAGAAATTTCTCAGTTGTTTAAAACAATTACTAGGGAGCAATAGAACATCTGCCAGGATATTTCCTCTATACTTCCTCCTGCCCCAAAAAAGGCAGGAGGAGGGCAAAAGGATTCCTGGAAACCTTTCTTCAGCTTCCTGTGTATGATTTCAAGCCTGTATTATCCTTGAGATGTTTTTTCAGTAAAATAACTGAGAAGTTTGAAGTGCAAAGACAATGAAAAGATATCATATCATTTCAGGTTTGCAACCGCTGACCAAAATCAGGAAGTGATTAAAGACAACTTCAGTAATTTCATGATGCAACAAAAACCCCTGTTACAGCAGTGATAACATCATCCCTGCACTGTTGCTGCCTATGGGATGAGCATGAGCAGTACGAAACACACATTAAGAGCCCTAAAGCAGCAGCTGTTTTATTTTTAGCTATGTATACATCAAAATGAGGTAATATTATGTAATACTGATATCCATTAAAAGAAACAAACAGTGAACATCAGAAAGGCAAATTTCAGTTGTTATTTTATGAAGACATCAGTGAAACAACTTTAATTTTGTCAGGAAAAATCATGTTAAAAGGAAGCACAAAGAGTAACTACACTTTTGACTAGAAATGAAAAAAAAATGTAAAATATGGTATGCTCTTGTAACATACAGTTAAATGCAATTACAAGAGTGCTTCAAATTCGTCTGACCTCACACTGGGTAGGATAAAAAAAAGCCTATGACTAATAGCCTGTGGCTAATCTAGTAACAAGGGACTATGGCTAGCTAATTAGCCCTTTCACAAACAAAAAGATAAGGAACAACTTGAATTCCGTAAAAAGTTTTAATTACAAGCATGCCATAGAATTCAGTCCCCACCATGAAGGTAAACTGAAGATGTCGTTTCAGTATCATCCACATTTCTCCAAAGCATCAAACTTCTTTTTACTACCAGATCACTATCCCTAGAAATCCATGAAAAAATAGGAAGATCTATCTGTACTGTAACTGTAACATTCCCATCTCAGAAATCCAACAATTTCAGACTTGTCTACGCTACAACCATATTAGTCCTTTCTTAATTAGGGTTTTAAACTGTGATGTTTAGCAGGCGCCAAGGTGTGCTACAGTGTTAGGCACTTTGCATTTAAACACACAAAAGTGCATTTGTCAGATATTGACCTGAGTTTTATCCTTAGACTGAGCAAACTAACATAAGGTGCTGACAGACTTCTAGCTGCAGATAAAAATCAGACAACTGAAGCCACCACCACCCAGCCGCTTGCCCCTCCCTGCTGACAAATGTGGCTGCTCTCAAATGAAGGCATCTGATGCACCCCTGAATCAGCTCACGAATCACTGATGCTTTCAGTTGTGTATTCAAGGAAGCAGGGACAATTTTACCTGAAAACAGTTAGATGGCTCAAGAGCTTATTTATATGCACATCTGACATCACCATTTGGAAAGTGGGGCAAACGTAACACAATACCGCATAACAGTAACAGCTTGAGCCAGATGATTCCTATTACTATATGGCTGCCAAAACCAATAGCCTCCACTATCAGCTCAGGACAGGCCCTACCAGTACTCATTCGAACACTGTGCAAGTGACACAGTTTGGGTTTATGCAGATTACACGTGTTACACCACACATTTCTCACATGACCTTGTGGACTACTTAGAATAACTTCAAAAATTATCTGAACAAGCATAAAACTAATTCAAGAAATATCAACTGCAGAGAGAGTGCAGCCAGCCAGCTTGCTTTCTCCAGTTCCACTACCTAAAATTTCTACTACAGTTTTAGCCTACGGAGTCAGGAAACAGTAGATACAGCTGTAGTTTCTTACAAAGTTCCTTCCTTGAGCCAGAGGTTTTTCCAAACAGGAGGTGCCACAGCCCTGCAGGGATGTCTGTACTCCTGCTGTGGAGTCACAACCTTCATCCGATCAGCCAGGCTACCCACACAGTAATTAAACTACACAGATGAGGAGGCAAAGCATGTGCTAATTTGGCACAGACCTCTTCTGTATAAACAAATTCAGGAGAGGGTAGGGTAGAAGCTTATATTTTCCACCTTACTGTGTTTGCAAATCTATACAAAGAGTTGCATCAGCAACCTATAGAGTAATTCGGCCTGGACTACCGCGCTGGCAAGAGAGGGAGGAGCAGGAAGACAAGCCATCTGGCTCATAATAAGTACCATTAGGTTCCAATATAGATTTCACCCCTAACTTTGTCAAATAACATTAGGTGACACATGCTTACACTGGCTTTTGTTGTTACTGAGGGATGGAGAGTTGTTTTGTTTTTGGTTTTAACTACTTTGTTTTTCTTTTTAATTGCCACAGCAACAGTAATAAGATTCACTGAACGGATGACACTTAAAAAAAAAAATTTATAACCACGTATTTATTCCCATTGACCCTCACTTCTTGGGGCCTTATAAGGATCACATTCACTGTTTTACTACAATACAACCAGCAAACACACAACTGAAAGATGGCAGAAATTTAAATATTATTTGAATAGAAGTCAATTTAGTTATATCTCATCTTTAAACTGCTCTAAAAATACTTTATTTGGATTCAAGTAAAGGATTTAGACTTTAGACCTTCCTTTAATGACATGGAAACTTTTAATCAGGTTTTCTTATGTCTCACTATTTTATGATACATCCCATACATAGCTTGGCTTCTTTAATTAAAACCAAATCAAAACAAAAACCCTAACACAGACTAGGAAACTACAGCAGATAGAATTAAAATAAAGCTGTAACTCAATTTATTAACTAGTCTTTAGAAAAACTCAAATAAACCCCACTATTTTACCGCCAATACAGTGTTACTTTGGTTGATTTATTAGTGATAGCCAGAAATGCAGTATTCTCCCTAACGAAAAGGTATTTAAGATATCAGTAGTTATTAAAGGTTGTCATGTACTACACTTATAAAAATGCCCACAAACGATAGTTTCAAACAAATAATTCATACAAACACAGCCAAGTTATTTGATTAAACAATCAACACGCAAACATTTCCTTAATTAGCTGTTCATTGTTAAAAAACAGTCTTGATAATCTTTGGAGTTCAAGCATAAATAAAAACCCTGTGTGCAGAAATCCGTATGGAAAACCAACATTCCTTTTTCCCCTCGCCTTTTTTTTTAACTTGCTAAGACTGACAGCAAACGAAGCAGATCTAACTGCAGCTGCTATACTGATACTCTGCTCTGGCAAAGCATTACTGCTCCCTCTGGTGTCCATCTGACCCCGTGCCAAGCTTTTTCCACACACCATGGTGGCAGAAGACAATTTCTTTAAAATTGCATAGGTGCGTATACATGAGCAGAATGACACGTGAACGTGCATACAGAGACATTTCTTCCCAGTATAGTGACTGAAGCAGCTGAGTTCGGGGTCAGAAGGGCACTGAAGCTGGCACAGAGAAGGATGTGACTGTAAGAGCCAGAAGTTACATCATGTTATGCTGCCCCACAAGAGCAGCTCATGTTACAGTAAGTTACACTTCCCAGACTGTCCAGCCTAATAATTAGACCATTGCCATCTTTCACCCTCACTCCCAGATGTGCTATACCATCCTACTACTGGTATACTATTTTGTAAAGGCTCTAACATGACAACTATTCTCCAATCAATCCCACTCACTGAAAACTCTAGCAATACGCTGCCTTTTATTTCATTCTTGGACTAGTTTTTTTCCCCACATCAAATCTGATTAATCAACACCAAATCTTTGGGCGCAGGAGGTGAGGTGGTGTAAAAAAAATGCCAAGGCCAGTGAAAAAATAAGTGGTAGGAGTTCACAGCTATGCACAGAAAGAAGACGGAGCTCATTTTTTCACTACCAGCGATTCATTAGATTACTTGAGCTGATTTGTGCAACTCTTTCCTAGATAAGAGTGTTATTTTACTTTCCATTATCTAAAAAATATCTTCAAATTAAGCACGAAAGATGACTTATCTAGAAAATTCTACTGGTCCCTCTCATCACGCCAATGTCAACGATAGGAAGTTTGTTCTGGTTTTCAAGCAGTATTGAAAATCCCTTGTGATATGATATGCTGGGTACAAGCATTATTATCAAAGACTCCAATTTTAAGTGCTGAAAGCAGCGCTGTGCAATCAAAACTAGAAATTATAGCACTTCTTTGTATGAACAGTAACATGACACATTTAAAATAGTAGATGTGACACTAAAACACAGACATACCCTTGACAATACACTGGTTTTGTACCTAAAGAAAACTGAAGTGGCCTGGGATATAGTAAGTCTGACCTGTGCCCAAGTCACAGTAGAAGTATCTATACAACAAATACCTAAAGAAGTATCTAATCCATTGATCAAATACTCTTTGGTTATAGCAGTTGTTGACAACAATCTCTATAGTCAAATCAAATTATGATCATTTTCCTATTACACTGAATAGTGCATAGAATGACTACAGCTCCCAGGGAACAGAATTAGGATGACAATAATAAGGTGACAATTGCCTAATATGTATCTAAACAAGACAAACATAACAGCCTCAAGTATTTTCACTGCAGACATGGCAAATGGATCAGGTTTCATCCTATGACTTGCAACTCATACTCACAATTTAAAGTATGCCGTCAGCTGGGCAGCTGTATTTTGGCTCGTCCTTCAGATGTGTAAAGAATTTAAATACTCACAATTAGGCTTTGATGTTAACCCCCTATTAAATCATATGGAAAAAGTTCAATCCTACGGTACTGTTGCTTGAATCTAGCTATTGACTCAAGGCAACAATGAATTTATTTAGTGAATGAGAAAAAGTGGGGAAGGTATTTCATTCTATAGAATTAAAAAAAAAAAGTGAGAAAGACCGACATTTTTTTCTAATTGGAATCTGATGACCACAATACTTTATCATTTAACTGACCTTACCTAATTTTGTCTTGGCTGTTAAACACAATGGGGTGACACAATTAAAGAGCCAAATGCACACTGAAAAATAAAGTTAACTGTATGCCTGTAAAAGCTGCAGCAGAAAAATAATATTTACATGCAAAACACAGATACTTAGCTGAAGGTGTTAGAAATCCTTAGAAAAGACTGCACCCTGGTGGAAGACTTGTTAACTTGCTGTAATAGCTACTTGGTAAAGCCATGGGGTTTAAGTTTTTATTTAAATTTAGGTTTTGTAGTAAGAAATCAGTTGCTACACAAAACGAAAAGCCCTTCAAGCATCTGTTACTTCAGTTCTTAGAGTTCTTTGGTGCCAATTACTCATGACATTTCAAAATACTAAGCCAAATATTTAGAAGTATTTTTATATAACTATATACATTTCAATATCCACATCCTGTGACACAAAGAGTAGGAGGGATAATTTTCTGTAATTCTGTTCCTTAGCCACAGCGGGTTAGTAAACATGAAAACTCTCAACCAAACCAGTCAACCAAACAACAACAACAACAAATAAAAGAATAAAACCAAGTAGCATACCAAGGGGAGTCACAACAGAGAACATACTTTTAAAATCTCTGTGAGGAATGCAAATAATGAATCACGGATTTGTGCTTTATATTCCTCACATTCCCTTAACATGTGGCTTCTCCCTTTGGCCCAAGCAAAAATCTTTATTGCAAGAGTTCAACATACCCTAAGTTTTCCTCAAGTTTTATTTCCCCACTTACCAGTCACTGCTTTCTCCCTTCTGTGCCTACTAGAGATCTGCAAAGTACTTGCAGCTCCCACAGACCCATCTCTCCAACTAACCAGGCAAGGAGCAGCACATGCTACAACTGGTTCACAAAAATGTGCAAGTTGGTATGTGCAGGCTGCTGAAAGCCATTCCACCTGGAATGCATACAGTCCAAGCTGTCCCTAACCCTCCCTCACTGCCAGCATTTCTAATGCCTCTTTTCTTTATGTGTCTGCTAATTTTCAAATCAGTTACTGGAAATTTAGAAAGAAGTTACTTCTTTCTATCAAACATGGCTGAACTTGGTTAACAGGTTCCAAAGCTCTCAGAGAAGACAGACATACAGTAAAATTGCATGAAAACATTCTTCATAAAACTAATATAATTCTACCAAAAATACCTAGGAATTAACAGTAAGAGACTCATATCCACACATCACATATGAAAACAGGCAAATAAATACTTGCACTATCTGCTTGAACTAGTAGTTTAGTGGCCCTGCATGTAGTGCTAACAAAAGAAATGCATTTATGACTGATGGAACAGACAAGTGGGATGACCAATTCTGAATCTGGGGTGAACACATATATGACCTACCATGACACAGAGCTGCAGAAGAAAACAACATTCAGAGAGCAGCAGGCTAGAATTCATTTAACTTCAGGCTGCCCTCAATTAAAGTATCTTTTATAAGGTAACAGTTTTATATACACACATACACACACACAACATACCACTCCATATTCTGAACTGTCAGAAGGCAATAATGGGAAGAGTAGAATGAGATCATCATGTGCAAGATACTGTTTCAGTTTAACAGCCGTATTTTTACATGCAAAATAGCACACTTAAAAGAGCAGTGGTACACTTACCATTTGTCTTGCAATCATATTTGGCAATTAAAAAAAAATATATTTACTCCTGATATCAAGGTATAAGAATCTATAAATTTGTTCTGAAGAGTACACTAACATCAAAAAGGAAGCACATTTCCAGTAAGTATTCCCAAATAGATCAAGTCCGCACTTTCAACTTCTTGCTTACTAATTACGAAAAGCTTTTCTTAGCCTTGTCTCTTCTTGCACCTTTCAGATTTACAAACGCAGTCATGGATCATTATTTGTGACGGTAACAGCAAAACCTCTCATTTAATTCAGGTATCACTGGTCTTACATCTGAGATCACTTAAAAATGCTGCTGATGCGTCAAACAAGACATAGGAAATTTAGCACCATGAAGGAGTTGCATTAACGGTAGTGAAAGAGAATTAAAAGTGGTTAATACCATTGCATGCTAATCCAGATACAGACCATATTTACTCTCAGAACTTTACTGGAATGGCAACTCTTAACATTTGAAATATCTCCTTTGGCAGGTTTCAAGTATAAATAACCGTGTGGTATTCAAACACCAAGAAGGCAAGAAGTAGTTGTCTCTTGCCTCAGTTCAGGGTCTCCCATGCAGCCAGCCTTCTACTTCATATTCATACTGCAAGCTAATTAACACATTAACAGTTCTGTTAAATGCAACCCAGTAGTTCTTTCAATACTAATCTGAGTTCAATATAATGAATAATCTTTTTTTTCCCCTCAAAATTCTGAGGACATAACACCTATGAACTAAACAATCAATAGTGGATTATGGTAACATATTATGGATAAGTTAACACTGTCATACCTTTCATTGTAAAGGAAGCACTGCACTTCCATCAGATAGTGCTATCATACAAAAATATTTATTACTTGCACAGTTATCCTGATTGAGAAATCATGGAATATTCTGACAACAAAAACCAGAAATCAACATATATACTATAGAGATTGAAGTAATGATTTTCTATGAAATATGAAAACATTCCAGAGACTGTTGGTGGGGGGCAGGGGGTGGGGAGCTTTTAATATCTCCTGAAAGTAGGTGGCTCCCAATGAACGTGCTGACATGTGAGCCAAAAAAACCCAAGACATCTAGAAACGAGGGCTAGAGATACTTTTCAAAAGGCTGCCTTGTCCATCGTCCCAGTATTGCTTGCAGGTACTGATCTGAATTGATCCCTTCCTGGAAAAGGTTATTCTAACCTGTTTCAAAAATGCCATTGATGGAGATTCCACCAATTCTCTGCAGGGATATGACTGCCCACTGCTTATGCTAGAAAACTTTTAACAACCTTTAATCTAAATCTCACTTGCTCCAACCACCCTCCTCCATTGCTCCTTGTCCCACCTCCAAAAGACACAAAAGAAGTTTTAGTGTTATAGTTGGTCCTTTCACATACTAAAGAACCCTTATCACATCTCTTGTCTTCTCTTCTGTAGACCAAACAAAACATTTTTCTTCCAGTCTTTCCTCAAATTACACTTCTAAGCCTCCTGATAACTTAACAGTAAATGTGTGCATGTGGCTAGGAGGCATAAGGTAAAAAAAGGAAAAATACTTCCACCATTCAAAAACATGTAAGAAACATCTTAGCAACATTTGCACTGGGGGAGGACAAACCATACAAACAAACGAAACAGACAAACAAAACCCACCACTAAACCAAACAAGAGCTTTCTAAAAATTAAGATATAAAGATTCTTAAAAAAAAAAGAAATGCATTGAAAAAAAAATGGTATCAAGACGCACTGGTATCAATATACACACTTCATGGTACTATACTGTTAAGCAAGCAAGACAGGCTAAAAAAGACATATTCTTATCTTCCTCCTGTTTTCTATGAACTTCCAAAACCCTTGTAAGACCACACTCTTCTGGTAAATGATTATACAGGATTTCATACTATTAATGAAAACGTGGTACAAGATCTCAAGAAACAGCATGAAAATTGTTAAATTCAGGGGTTTTTTTAAAGTGTCCAAAGTTAGCATGAATTTCACTTCTCCTGATCCTTCTTGCTGCACTCTTGCAGCAGTCCCTCTGTAGTCAAGGCCATGCTGATAAAGTGAGACGAGGAAAAAAAAAACAGTAAGAATAACATCTAATCCCAGTTTACATATGGATTCCTTCAAATGCTTTAGGAAATCACTCATTGTCCCTTTTATTTCAAGTAGTATATTGACATTATACATTATGTTTACAAAAGTAATAGATACAAAGAATCACATACACTTCCATGACTACAAAATGGGATAAAATAGTCATCTAAATAGCTCTTGTAAAGTTTCATTTATGCTTCAGAAAACATTTGGAATCTGAAAGCAATACTTTTTTTATATTATTCTGTTTCATATATCATATGCAAAGAAGCTAAGCTCTGTTCAAAAAGTTAGAGATAAATGCATAGAATTAAAGGGTTTGTTTAGGCATGTTGCAGATACTCTAAATACCAGGAACTGTCTCAAAAGAAATACCTACATTTTAAGGCACAGGAACTGAGATATAAAATAATAAGAGAACATTAACTCTGCCCAACCAAGCTCTGTTAAATGCAACAAAAGATGAACACTTTGAAGCATGGTTTTTAGTATTTGTAGCCCAATCCATGCTTTAAAAAGGCAACTTCCTTTTCTCCTGTAGCATAAAAGGAATATTTCTACTTAGTAAACCCATGTATCTGCATTTACTAGACAACAACCCTACCAAGCATCAGTGTTCAGAAGAATCATAGCAGTCATGCTATTTCACCTGCTGAGATAGCACACATATACCAAATCTAAACACGAACAGGAAATACGACTTCATCTGTGAAGGAGGACAGACTTCCTACAACCACCGGAATTACACAAAAGTGAACAGCAAAAGCAACATGTAAAATTACTTCTGATGTCACAGAATGTCACAGTTAACACAACCCTAGCTCTAATCTTTGCTGTGTATTTTTTAGTATCATGTATAGTAGCAAGCAGTTCAGGATAATCACAAGCTAAATTCTTCACGGTACTGTACAAAAGATTTCAATGTGTTTTGGATATATCCAAAGTTTGAATAATTTATCTCATCCATTACTAAATTAATTCAGATTAGAAAGATACTGAAACAGAAGACTACATTTCTCAATCCAATTCTTCATTCATTTCAATTCAAAATAACTAATGAGTTTACTTACAAAAATCTCTGCAGTTTCATTATATACTCAGAAAGCACTGTATTCTGCAGAGGACAAGCAGCATTCACCACTCAAAACAAATGCAGAAATCCTGCTTTCAGTGCAAAGCTAAACAGAACTTGTGCTTCTGAGTCAATCAAGGACAGCTACTTATGAGCCTGGTTATACTTCAGGGTTTTACTTTTCATGTTAGGCTAAAAAGGAAACAAGGCATTAAAAAAAGTTGATATATAAACTGGTTTTTTGAAGCATTAGGTATTCCAGTGCCCCATCAGAAACAGCAGGGGGTAGTATTTCTGTGGTTTTTAAACCCACGTACAATTCTCATCCTGCATTTTCCCTCGTTACAGGTTACCCTTAAATCCCTCACCTAGATTCCTTTAGTGCTTAACTTCTTCCGGCTGCACTCCCGCCAGGCAGAGCTGTCAATCCTCTTCTGAGCTGGCTAGTACAGGTCCTGCAACCTGGTGACCAACCACCTGGCTGCTCTTCTCTGCTCCCTCAGCCTTACAGATTGTACCAGACTTTTATTTACCACTATTGTGGAAATCATTAGCCTAATAACAGATCACCTCACACTGCTAAATTATATCTTCCAATAAAAACAGGGCCTCACAATCGGTTTAAATTTAAAACTAAAATATTAACTTGTACAGCACCACAAGTGTGTCCAACGTTTTACGGACTAAAAGAATATTCCCTCCATGAGTTTATAGTCTGAACACAACAGAACAAATGCACAATGCAGAATATAAAGATTTTGTGTATGTCGTTTGTAAAACAGCTCTTGAAAATGGCAAAGCTACTTGAACTTTCCCACTGAGACAATACTTTCCCACTTAAGTTATGAATTTAGATCATCAAACTTTTAGTTTTATCTAAACCAGGCTATGCCCCCCAACACCTACAAAGCATATTAAATACTCCTTCAGTGAGCCTAATTTTATGAAGGCATTTGAGATTATGTGGTTTTTATTTGTTATATTTCTTATGCCTCCACGCTTTACTTTTCTTTTTCAGAGTTTATCTTGATACCCATACTCTACCTCCTCTGCCCTCAAATTCAGATTGCCACAACTATAGAAAACCTGCTATTTTTTCAAATACTTTGTTCGCAATTTTAGGATACTTTATCTCATGAATTACCATGAATAAGATGCAGCACTGTCTTTGATTCAATTAAAGAGTTGATTCCCAGTTCTCCAACGTGATGAATTTAGAAGTATCTGTGAAATGGGACACATTTATTTTTCATTTTTGTGTATTGCACTTTTTTTGTACTAGCTCACTTACAGAGACATTTTAAGGATTTCTTCTTCAAAATACAGCAAAAAGTTTGTGTAAAATATATGAATACTGTTTCAAGGCAATTGGCTGAAGGATGTCCCTCTGATGTTGTCATTTGTTTTAAAAGAAAGTAAGTTACATTGAGTTCAGAAAAAAACCTTTAGCTTCAAAATTTAAAGCCGAAAACTTAAGAGCAGACTTAAATCTCTAACCAATCTTGCATTTAGTATGCAAAAAATCACCATCATTATGTGTTATCACTAAAGGGTGAGCAAACTCTCTGATTTCCCTGTAAGTTACTACATTGTGAAGATGTACCTTGACAAACAAATGAAAATTAGTGCTAAATTATTTTATTTATGGTCATAGAGGATCTAAAAGAACATTTACTGAGAAAAATTCACAGTAATAGAGATATTGTATTGTGAAACCACTATTTAGTCCTCTGCTTTCACCTAAGCTATTCTATTCAGGAATTTCAAAATGATGCAGAGATGCCATATGCCGCCTTTTCATAGTGGCTGTTTCTATCCCGAAGATACAATTTTCCTATCAGTTTTTACTGTTTTAAGTGAAAAATGACCCCAAACAATCCACCCTACCATCTTCCACCTCTAACTAGACTGGAAACTACTTTTTATCTACGTATCTTGCAGTTCCATCAGCAACTCAGTATGAATAGCCAATGACCAGTGATAACATAGGGAAGTTACAGGAATCCCTTAGCAGAGGAACACAACTACACTTTTCAAGTCAGAAGGGAACCATATTTCTAGGGGGTAGCTACACTGTGATCTGCACTGTAGTAGCTCACACACTGTGAGAATTAAACATTTATCAGCAATTACCTCCATGATCTCCTCATGATCAATCTACAATATTGTCAAAAGAAGAAGAAAAACACAAGACCAAGACTATCCAAGCCCCACTGGTGGCACACACATGACTGTTGACTACCATGATGACGACACAAACCTGGCAAATATTTCTACGTAATACCAGGTATAATCTTGTAAGTACAGAATAACAGGTTTTGAAGAAACTCCTGAATGTGACCTCATCCACTGCCTGCTCAAAGCAGAGTTAACTTCAGCAGTCTCTGCACAGTCAAGTTTTGTCAGCCTCCAAGGACAGAGGCTTCTCAGCCTTCCCCACTCACTCCAAGCACCAGTAGTGAAGTAAAAGTAGGTAGTTGTATGTGTTTCTACCACTATGTATTTGAAAAACACGTACCTGCTTGATGGCTTTTCAAGCACATTAGACTTGAATACTTCCCAGTTTTTCAAATATATATTTGAAACAAATCAACAGGTCAACAAAGAACCTAACCTGCTTTTGCTTATCAGCTTATTTTTAATAATCTCCATGAGAATCTAAAAATCAGTACAACAGTTTCAAGAAGAAGGTGAAAACAGCAAAACAGATGTGCAAAATTAAAAGGGAAAAAGCCTCTACTTCTACCTATGCTGTTCGTATTTTCAAAAGAAATGCAAGTTCTACTGCATTATTTTCTTAGTCAAGTGCCAACAAATCAGAATATCAGATCTTTGACAGAAGTGATCACTTTTCTTACTTGGTTTAAAATAATGTTTTGCTCATTTACTTTCTTTCTATTCTAGTCTAGTCCCCAACAAAGCATAATTCCTTCTTCCTGCTCAGGGATATAATTATGTCCTCATTAGTTCTGAAATGCAGTACAGTAGGAATCTGTTGATTTTTTGGCAGCATAGGCATACTAAATAAGAATAACCAGATGCTGCTTACATCACTTTCAGATATAGACAAATTAAAAGCAAAACAAAAACCAAGGCACAGGTGTTCATGAAAGCAATAAATTTTGAGTTTCCCCACTATCTGGCTCTCTGTTAAAGGGGTGTTCTAGTTAGGGTCCCAAGAAGATCGTATGTTCACAGCTCACAGCTATTTCATGCACTCAGACATACATATCAAATACAAATTATGCAGATAAAACTCTGTAATCATCTGATCACCTAAAGTATTTCATATAAATTATAAGTGACCTGTTTATTGGTATATAGAATGTTTCCCAGTCTGTATTTTCTTCTTCCTTTTTGCTGTTTTTGATTGAAAGTTCAGGATGGCAGTGTGCAGAACTCCATGATATGCTGTTCTTTTGTCTGCACACCAACAGGTGCACATAGAGCTATTAAGCAGGCTGGTGCTAGAGAAGGGCACAATAGCGTAACTGCTCAGTTATGCTCTAGAAATCAATGGAATTACCAAGCAGGAAAACAAAATAAACTGAAATTCCAAATGAAAAATGAGTTGTCACTTGCAGGAGTGCCTAGTTATAACTAAAAATGACACTTTCATTTTCCACCATCTTCCAGTTTATGACTTACTAAAACAATAATCACTTCCTGCGTTGAGACTGAAATTGTTCCAGGTCCTCCTCATTCCAGAAGGTTTGTCTGTTTGTGGTTCTTCTGGACGGAAAGGGGAAGGGTAGATCAAGGAAATCCACTACTACAATATCTTAAAACGGTATTCAGTATTTTTTGCTCTCCAGGCTCTTTAAATACTGAGTTTTCAGTCCCAATCTTTCTGGAAGCAAGACTCTGCTTTCATGAATATATCCTTAAGGGGAAAAAATCCAACTGGTTGAGAAAGTACAGACTTAGGATTTCAGTTTAAAACAAACAAACCAACCCCAACAAACTGAACTTCACCACATACAATTCACACACTATTTTCTTGACAGAAGTACAAACTGCAACTGGTGAGATAAGTAAATGAGAGCATATTAAAAACCTAGGTTAGCCTATTTTTAGTATTGTAGTATTAAGAATTATTGACATTTGAATATATATTGACAACCTGAATACTCTTTTTTTTTTTTGTCTGAGGGCTATGCTTACCACTAACTTACATAACTTGAAAAGCAAATAGTTTAATACATTAAATCAATTGTGTGCACTAGAGAGCTCATCTCAAATATCCATGCATTTGGAACAGAGACATGACGTACAAGGGCTATACAGATAGCCCTGGAATGACCTCCAGGAGGATTCCATGTATGGCAGCTCGGTTCAAGTCTCATTGTCTTTGCTTATTTAATTCAAGCTTATTTAATTCTTCCTTTGGAAGAAATTTATTGCTTGTCTTTACAATCCTCTGTACAATGGGAACCTGATCTAATTCAGAACTCTACAAGTAAGTGATAAAATGATCATTACTGGAAGGTGTATCTCTAGCATTATGTACTTTTAGAAAGAGGGTTGTAGTTCCACAGTCATAACCATCAGATTCTACATTAAAAGACTGTTACTGAGCAACAGTACAGGTCTATGTGTACAAATAAACCAAAGGAAAGTCTCTCAGTCACCTCTGGAGATACCTAAGGATGAAAAGGAAGATCCTGACTTCCACTACATGCCTCCTTCCTAGACCTGACAGGAGCCATCTGGCCCTCTCCAACCGCTTGCAGTTGCTGCCCACTTGAAAAAAAAGCAGAGAAGAGCAAGGTGAAGGACACAATGTGCAAATGCAGAGGAAAGTCTTGTACCATTGCCTTTATAACAAAGTAGTTCTACTATGAACAGCTACTTTTAAAAATATAGCATGTACGAACCATCAGCTAAACCACGCAATATCTAAGTATCTCCTCAGAAACACAAATTATACTCTCAGAGCCAAAGGTTACAATTTTGCCAGCATATCAGCTTTCAAATCTTTATTTGTTCAGAAAGCCTCATCCAACTCCTATGAAATTTAGCAGAACTTATTTTAACTGGCTTTAGCAGCTTTAGTTCACAAGAAAATTATGGAACCAAGACTACAAGACCAAGACCTTCAGCCTTATGTCCAAAAAAAAATTGCCAACAGCAAACATGAGTATAACATTCTTCACTACTTATTTAAAATGATTGAGCATTTTGATGTTTGAGCACATTTTCCAGGCAAAAGCAAGAATATAAAAGTTACAAATAACTATAATGAAAATACAAAAAGGCACCACAGATAGAAGTAAATGTTAGTTATTCATTAGTCTACTTTTTTACAGTGAATTAGGAAAAACACACACATTTCTGCCTATTACTGCAGTAAAATTTGTTTTTACTTTTCTAATTCTCTTGAAATAAATGTCTAGTCAAATAACAGAAGTTCCGATCCTGATTTGTTTCCAAATATTTTCTCCATTGCTGACTATTGGCAGATACCTGAAACTGCCTAGACAGTTTTGCATTTTCTAGAAATTACTACAGCATAACTAATTACCTCTATATCACCATACATTCTTAGTGAAGCAATGTAACTATCTTCCCCTGCAAATATAGTAACAAACACTGAAAGTCATGACAAAATACAGGTAGCAGAGCCATGCAGCACTTTGCTACAACAGATCTGGTAACACCTTGTCTCTTGAGCCCAAGGGACACAGGAGTTGCAGTGGGGATTAGTAAGAGAAATAAACAATGGTTATTATAAATGTTTAGAGATTAAGGTAGTGAGCACTCTTTCATCATGTATAGTCTATTAATGAACCACCATAATTAATAATGAATTCACCTGTAATACTTTAAGATGTTTCAAAAAAGAGAAGTAAATCAAAAGAGTGGGACTTATTCCTAAAACAACATCTCGTCTAAGATGGTATGCAGCCCATTCACTGTCAAACGCAACACGCTTTGAGACTGCACATTTGGATATACACTTCATATGCAGCACGAAATATCTTTCTAAAATCATATTTGATTAAAACCAGAAAAATTACTAAAGGCAGTCACATGCTGCAAAAGCCTGAATGGTTGTAAATGATAAATGCCATAGGACAAGAGTCTGCCAGTCAGTTCTTCACACAACTAATCATTTTGTATTTTAAGGAAAATATTTGTTGCATAATATCCTTTCAAAGTAATTTATCCTACCATTTGTGCAAGCTGAAATACCCAAAAGAGAGATGTATTTTGCATCTACAAATATATGACAAATGCAAAAGTTTTTGTTACTGGCACAGTACTTCAATGCCAGCACACCCAGCATTCCCAGCTCAAAACCCAGGAACTTCACTGACCTTCTTGCAAAGGACTGAGTGGTTTAAAGACACCACAACATGTATGACAAGAGGTGCTAGGAAACATTTTACAAGCTCTGCTGACATACTAAAGCAGAAACCTGTACAAGTCAGAAAACAGGCAGACTGTTAACAGATATTTCAGTATATATGTCAATTTATACATACCTAGGCAGATGGAACTACACTACCCTGAGTTATGTATGTATGCAGTAATAAGCCATAACAGTTATTAGTTTGGTTGATACTGAAAGTACAAGTAAGACATTTATGCAGCCATTATTTTCACTCTAAGAAAATGCGACATTAAATTAGGTAAACTAACCTTAAATAATGGATATAAACATAACACCATTGTCTGAAACATAAATGGAAACTTCAGAAACAATAATGCCACTTAGTTTACAAGCAGTATTCCTTAGAGGATCTAAATGGTCTAACAGTTTACCTGTTTAAAATTTCAACTGGTGTATCCCTTACCTGTCAGATTAGGGACCAGCCAAAATATCTATCTAGAGGACAAACCCCGAAGTACTGTTTTCACAGTCTGAATGTTTTGCCTGCCACATGCTCGAAAGTTTGTTCTTCGAATCTGACTTCCACTTCGAAGAAAGAAAATGTTTATAGATACAACATTATGGAAACAAATAAATTTTTCATTTTAACTCTCAGGAAAAAAATGTTAACTTTTCAGAGGCACTATATGGTTTTTTTCTCGAATGCTTAGAGTGATCATTGGTAAATGGCTATGATAGCAATGCTGTAGTCACTTTCTTAATACAACATCATTCCATTTTTTCGCAACTGGCACTTCAATAAGTGATTTTTGCCTATTAAATATTTTGTATTATGATGCTCTAAAGAATCAGAATTAAAAAGTGGTTAGAAAATACAACTGTTACTAGTCATCACTTCCATTAAAACTGACATATACCATAATATAAAGTTCATTCAAAGAGACTAAGTTGCAGATGCTGCTCCAATACTGTAACATTCACTAGATTACACTTCAGTCTTCTACAGATCAATTTTTCCCCTTTCAATAATGTCCATATATAAATGGAATCTGCAATAGTCATCTTTCATTTCATCTTTTATCTCATATAAGCAACTGTAAATTATAAAAAAAAAACACAACTGTAAAACTTCCTTATTTTTCCCCTCACCTGCAGTATTCAAAACCACATCACAACCTAATGAGAAATGGAAGTAATTGAAAAACCACACTTCATTCAGTGTTGGAAACTGAATATAATAGAACAACTAGTTCTACAGGTGTTTCAAGTTTAAAGGATGCTCTGACTTAAAGGTGTGGCCTCACTACCAGAGAAGCATAAAAATTACATACAAGCAGCATTTGTCATGTTATCTATAATCTGACACCAACCCAATCACAGAGTCTGTTTGGTTCCATTACTGGCAATTGTGATGGAAACAATTCTTCCCAAAATACACAGGAACAGATTTCTGTATCTTCAAAGAAAAAAATATTAGTTGCATTTATTTCCTCTGTCATAAATTTCCAGTACTGCCTTGCCATTTTCCATTAGTGTGGAAAAAAACAAATAGTTTAACAATCACAATTAACCTACCTAATTTGCTGCATCCTGAATGATAACAATTTACATATGCAAATTTCATTATGAAGCCTTAAATCAAATAATTCTCATTGTCTTATTGAAGTAGAATAAGAAAAAATTATTTACTAGGGTATACTATGCAGTATTTCCCAAGACACTGAAATTCCTGTATTTTAAAAGTACCATATGTATGAAACTACCACACAGACGAACTAGATGCTGCTGTATTTCCCTTTAGTAGTCTATTTATATTTTTTCAATGAAGTGCATTATGAGAAAGTAATAATTAATGTTCTGATTTCTGAGACTAATCTAGTTAACCACCATAACTGGCTACAACTTGACACTGTTTCTAAACCACAAGTTATCAACTCACAATACTAATGTTTAGTGAAAATAAATTACACATGCCTATCTTTCCTACTCTCACTTGAAAATGTAATCCCAAATCACCCTATTGTAATACTCTGCACAGGAACCATTTGTGATGCTATCACTAGGGATTGCAGCATTAGGTAAGAAGAAAGCAATGGACTAAATCCTAGCAAGGATTTCATTATACTATCTTCCTTATTATAAAACACACTTTAGAAATTATATTCTCCCCACTTTTTTTTCCTTACAAAACTTCTCCAGAAAATACTATGTATTCTTCCATTTCACAGTACTTATAATGGTGTTTCTACGAAAATTCCAAGTGTCAGCATGTACTGTGGGTTTTTTCTTCTTTTTTTAAAAGGTGATAGTAAAGAAAAAAGATTATTTGTCTTTTGTACTGTCTTTATTTAACACTTTATCTTTTACTGGTGCATGTAAATACAGTTCTTGGAAAATATATCACTGAACAGCTTCTAAAAGGTAGATTAACTTCTCCCATTTTTTACCTTTCAGATCTTCTCATTAGGAATTTTACATTTTTGTATCATGTGAAAAAGAGGTGGCAAAAATATTCTACTTAAAATTATGCTGCAAAACCAACTGTTCTTAGTAGCTCGTAGAAGTTCCCAAGCAATTAGATGAATGTGCCCCTATTTCTACCCCCTTATATATCTACATCAAATGCACAGGATGTCCAGGAACTGAGACAAGTCATTTTAAGAAAACATCTAAATGTCTAATCAGCTAAATAATTCTGACATCTCCTAAATTCTGAAGGTTTGGGGGTCATGGTAGTCAAGCTTGTTTGTTTTAAACAAAAACTCATATTAAACTTCATTTCCTCAAAAGAAATAAGGAAATTACAAAGCAATGCATTACTATTTTTTCCAACAGCCCAACAGCACCAGAGCCTAAGAGGTAGAAAGTCATCATCCCAGAAAAGTGTCATAAGTTCTTAGTATCCCATGATGAGTTAGGGAAGACAGAAGCCAACTTCCTCCTCTACCTTGTCAAAAGACGGGAAACTTCTGCTGTACTTACTCAGTTTCCTGTTTTTAAAAAGGAAAAGGGGAAACTGGCACAACTGCAAAAATTTCAGAACAGGAAGGTCTTCAGAAAACCCAAACTGCTCCTTCCCCACATCACTACTCCTGAGACTTAAACAGAACTTACCATCCTGGCTACAGCATATGTTACTCCTTGCTCTTTTCAGTGGCAGAGGTGCCATTCATATTCAGTTATCATTCTGACATGCTGTCAAACTAAAATGAAGAATGCAAATAAAGGAGAAGGAAATGGAAAGACAGCTTAACTACCTAAAATACAGACAAATCATAATGTAACAATGGGATGAACAGGAGGTACTTCTCTAACTACAGGGCCTTGACCTTGCCAAACTATAGTAGTCTGCTACAGCCAAAAGTAGTTCTGGAAATAAAAAAAGACTGAAATTACCATAATGGAAAAGGAAAGTAAAGAACTGATAGCAGCCTTTCTACTAGGTTAAGTGTAAGACAACTTACATCTGTCAACAACCATAGATAATTAAAGCAACAACCCAGAAAAAGAATCCTTATCCTTTTAATTTTGATTTTTAATTATACAAATTTCCCTCAAATGAGTGCTTCTGACATTTTTGGAACAAAGAAAAATTATTCCTGATTAAAATAGATTATTTTAAGTGTAGATAAAGGAATTGTTTTGAATTGTTCCAAATTCTTCCAGTTTAAGTGTTATTTTTAAATGCCAGTATTTTCCCCCCGACATTTCACAAAGAACATCACAGTAAGAGCCACTCTTACAAAACTGTACTACCGTAAAATTCTGTTATACTAGCCATAATCTGCAAATAATAATGCAAATAATGTATGATTCACTTCAGAGATATTTTTATTATCACAACACTGTGCCTATCTTTAAAATATTTGTACTTTCTACTACTAGTGTTTGAACTAAAAAGTACATGTTGTAAAGTCTTAGCACGTATTTAATGTTTTGTAGTAAACTCATATTCAGAACTATTTGTTTACCAGAATTAAATCTATTTTATATAATATGCATTTGGTAGTTCTCAAATGTACGAAGCAATAGAAGCACATTTTGGACTAATCAAATTACTATTAGGTAGATTTACTATACTACACACCTTACATAAAATGCAACACTGAAAACCTCTCCTGAAATTAGGAAACTCTGGCACCATTCACTGTCCCACACAGAGAACATCCCCAATTTTAAAATCTATGAGAAGCAGCATTATTCATCTATTTAAGGCAAAAGGCAAACACAATACCAGTCTTCAAATGACAGGTAAAACAGCGCTACATAGTAGCTTAATTGCAATTCCTTCCTATTCTTCCACACAAGTGCTATGCAGATATCATTAGCTTTATACTGACTATTAAATTTGATACTTCTACTGTCCTTATAGTGTCTGATTAAAAAGTAAATGTACTAAAGTCTTCACTATTTCTGAAAGAGGTCAACTGATTCCTTTGTGTTCATGAGCAAAATAGAATATGAAAATCAACCCAACAGTGGGCCACTCTAACTACAGCTGAAGTAACTTACTTATTTTTGAGGTCACTATGTGAGGTAAAGCCTAAAAGTTATTGATTTTAATGTTGCAGTAAATTGCTCATTTTTACAACAGCAAAAAGAAGGTAGATTTGCTTGCCTTTTTGTATGTTACGAGAGTACTACTTATCCCAGTGCTGAACTAAGGGACTAAGTATGGAAAACCAGTACCTCTAGGGAAAGCTTAACTAACATACAAAAAACCCCTACATAATCCATCTGGCTAAAGCATACATAAAAATGTGTAAGAAAGAGATTGAGGACAAGCTTGTGAAAGGTTAGAGAAAAAGTGCCTACTAAAATTTGGAGATAACTGTATCCCTGATTAACCAGGACACTGACATTTCAGTTTTATCTACACAAAGATATAACTACTACCATGAAGAAAGGAAGTTCCTAATTATAATCTAAACTTCCAAAGCACTTCAACATAATGAGACAGGAGATATTAAAGCATCCTATTCCAAGCTGAGAAAATGCTCCTTTGTGAGGAAAGTTTCTTGGATACATATCTCTAAGACAGAAGCTCCCAGGCACAAAACACCTACCGCCCGCTAGTCCACAGTGAAGATCTTCAACTGCGAAAGTAGTCTTCCACTGCCATAATTTCCTTTTCAGAACTTTCAAAAAACCTTTAACTTACTCAAATTTCTTAGGTATTAAATATTACACTTTCTATACAACTGCAGAATACAGCTCTTGACAATCCGTTCGGAGTCAACAAACATTTATTGTATGTAACATTTTATTAAAGTGAAAATAAGCTTGCAACCTTCAGGGTGAGAACTACGGTACAGGAAAACAAACACCCTTTCAACCAAACACTCTTTGTAAGGTGTTCTTACCAAAAACTCTTGCCAATCGTAGGGAAAGCCAATTTCACCTACTGCATTGCATTACTGAATATGAATATGCAATATATTCTAAGATTAAGATACATTTGTTCAGGTAAATGCTTAAGTTCAGACTCGTGACTGTGTTTCTCCATCAATAGCCTCCCAATTACATGTCAGTACACACAACTGGAAAAGGAACATAATGTGACTCCACACATTGACTGCACTTAAACCTCAATTATTGAAGAAAAGTTAGGTGCTACAGAGAATATCGCAAGAGGCAGCCAACGGCTGAGAACCAGTTTTAAAATTCTAAATCACTAACGTAACACAAGAAAAACAGGTGGAAAACCAACCGCTTGCTCAGAAAGATGCCACTTGCTCAGTAATTTAAGTGTTATTAATAAAAAGCACACCTATTTTTTTTAGACAAAGGCATAAAGGGAAAAATCAGTCCTACAGATGATCTCATTTCACACTTAGATCAACATTTATTTCTCTCTCTATAGTTTGTTTATGTTGGAGTCTGTATATTTTTTGATTCCTCAATTAAAATCCACACTAACACCTGAACATGAGAAAAACACATGACGATTGAGAGATAAAGGTAAAGAAAGTAAAGCCACAATGTCAGTCACATCCAGCAAGTAAGTATTGCTGTTCATTGGCATCATCCTGCAGCAAACATACTTCCACAGGATCTGCTTCTTTTAAGGGAGGACGTTCTTACCTTGTATGGCATGAGCTGGATTATTGCCAAGCTGTACAGCTGTGGTCTTTGAACTGATCAGCACTTAACAGAGGTCCGTAAGAGCAATACATTACACTTAAAAAGTAAAAAGAATGAACAGAAACTCTGATACATTCTCTGATGGACTCTTTTTTTTTTTTCAAAATACCATTTGAACTGCTTAAAAAAACCTCAACACAGAAAAATAACCGACCAACAATACAAATCCCAGAAACCTAACTAACTTGGCTATAAGGAAATAAATATAAAACATTACATAAATAATGCTTCAAATACCCTGCTAAACGGCTCCTGGAATTTAACATCTTCTTTTTTGGCCTTTCAGTTCCCACAGTAAGAGACATCCACCTATCAAGAATTCGAGCCTTGGCAGCATTTAATTTAACAGTATTTGTTTTTAAATGCCTCACTACTCCCTCTCTGACAAAAGGTCCAAAACCATAGTAAGGATTCTCTTGTTCCCTAGATGGTACATTACAAAATTTCTTAACAATTCCACATTTTACACTTGATTTCTTACACACTATTTTCAACCTTCACTGTTTTATATTTTATATTGCTCATAATAACTAATACAACTCTAGTGTAATTATTATTAACTCCACGTTATTTGTACTCTTTTTACCAAATACCCTCATGCTACTATAATGATTTTCTTTGATTATGTGTCTTGATTACGCAAGAATTTCTCATGGCCAAGGAAAATGTTTTCAAGCACACTTCACTCTCTTCTTCACTCACCTGATTCCATAAATCTACCCATCTCCACACTTGCGACTTTTGGCATCACTCTTCCTTTGATAAACTCTGTTTCACTTTCCTACTACAGTCTGTCATTGTCTCCTTGATCACCAGTACATAATATTCTCTCAATTATTATGCTCTTTGCATATAAAATCTATATACACATAACACTCTACATGACAACCTGTGACTACAAAAGCTCTCCTATTCTAGGACCAGTCCCAACAAAACATTCCTATCCAGCTTTCTTGAAAGTACCAGAGAAATAACAACCTCTGTCATCCTCATGTACCTCCATTTTAAAACTCACTAAGATCCTCTGATCCTTCTCTCTCTTCCTCATTTAGTATCCGCATACATACTACTGTGATGCTTTCTGAAGTTTTTACTAACTCAATCATTCTCATTACACTTATGCCAAACCCCCTATTTATCTCCATTTGTAAAAAAATTCCAAGGAGACAACAAAACTGTTAAGCGCTGAAATTTACTTAAGTGACAAGACTTGATCTACTACAGTAAAAACTAGTTTAAAAGGTGTGAAAAATATATATATGTAATTAATACATGTCTAAATATGTGGAGTCCTTTCCTCTATATTCTCTGTGTTATTCTTCCTGCTTAGTCTATAATGGGACTTCCCTGTGTAAGAGTGGCAACCTTCAGAAATTTAAAAGGCAGGCAAACAAAAAACCCCTTTCTTTACAGAAGATTAACCACAAGGCCATACAAATAACTTACAAAACTTGATTAAAAGTAAACAAATAAGTAAACAATGGCAGTAATAAGCAATTCAAGACTAGAATCTGCTAGCTTTTCTCTCTAGCAGCAATGGAACCCTGGTGCAGGTCTCCATGAAAGCAGATCCCTACAATTAAAAACAACCCAAGTCTTCACCACTACCACAACCCTAAAAGCAGAGCTTTTATCACTACCCATAGCCGTATCACTACTGCGGGCCAACGCCAGCAGCACAGCAGCCACTCAAGCGACAGCAGGACTGTCTGCTTGAAAAGGGATACCACAAGCTGCTATTTAAGATAACAGCAATAATTTCTGAAATACATAAGCAAGCAAGAATGATGACCTGTGCTCTTTTTACCCTCCTCTATGCACTGAGGTAGGACAAGGGGGAGAGAAAGGAGATTATGCACCGCTTTTAAATAATGTGTTGCTTTTATTCTCTGGAAATATCAGTGTGGCTGACAGTTCAAAACAGAGTGCCAGTAAGCACTATTGTTAAACATAAATTTACATTATCTTTAGCAAAAAAAATAACAATTAATAGCTATTCCAACCCGATTCCAAAGAAATTCCAATCACAGGAGAATCAAAAACTATGTAGCTGATGATAGTACCTGTCTAATACAGTAGAAATTGCAGAGTTGCCTGAAAATTATAGTTTGTCTGCATTTTTGACTGATTCATCTGCCCTCTACTCACTAATTGTTTTGATCAGAGAAACTTATATTCCATAACTTGGAGTAGTTTTAAACAACAGCCATTTTATGTATTTTGCTTAGAGAATTCTGGTTGAGTTTAAAAGCTATCTTTCCAAATTGCACAAGCCTAAGGCCCAGGACAGGCAACAGTTTTGTACCACATATGATCAAGAAACGTCATAAAGAAACAGTACTCTGCACCTACTTCCACCTGTGAGATCTAAACTTGGTCTCTAAATCTTTGTGTTGGTAGGTATAAAAATATTATTAGAATTTTTGGATGTTTGCTCCATTAAATCTTTTTCTCTTGTTGAAAATTCATTCTTAACATAGATGCAGCATTAGAAGTGGGACAAGAAATCTATGCAATCTATCCCAAACTTAAGCTGACATCCAGACTTGTACATGCTCTCTATATGTACACAAAACGTATGCACTTCTTATATAATCAATATACAAAAAGAAGTATACATAGACATTACTATGTATTACTATTAACTTTCTCAAAGTGACAATAGCATTTGAAGAAATTCTCACTGTTCTACAACAGCAACCTTCCTAGCTTTCTAAAGTGCAGCAATGCCTATGAAAAACTACTCGCCAAGATGAGACCTTTCTCCCTGCAAGCTATTTAAGGAACACATAAAATCCTTTATTTGATTATATGCAATTTTATGCCTGTATGATATTTTAATATAAGGATAAAAGTAACAGTAATTGTGACGATAGTAGATTTTTTTAAACCAAAATGAAAAAGGTAAATTCAGTGTTAATGAAAAATATAAACTAACAGAACGGAAATTAATTCTGCACATGTAGCATTGGTAGTGCAAGCAAAGACACAGAAGAACCACTCTAAGGTTTGTACCAGTAAATCAGCTCCTCACTGCAGAAAAGCAGATGTTGCAGCTCAGTACTTTACAAATGACAGTCTTCACTCAGTAGTGACTCAACATCTGGGTGACAAGTCAATTAATATCTAGTGAACATTTTAAATGAGGGAGTTAGCTATTAAAGGGTAACTGACCAGCATTTGATTACATAACCCCTCCTTTTCCTTCTACAGTATCTGGCCCATCCGCCCTTCCAAACGGTGGTCTCTCCAAAATTCCCATTCCTGTCTTGTCACCCAGTGCATGAATGCACCCAGCTCACTCAACATTCGTATTTCTTCCGTTTGCAATTCAACTACCTATGCACAAAAGGTCTCATCTCCTACTCTCATTAAAATACCTCCAAACAGCTTGTCTTTCTTTGCCTACAGGTGACTGAGAAGCAGCCGTGTTTCATCCGGCCCAGCTGGTGTCAGAGTTGGCATGTGCCTCCAGCTGGGTTCCTGACTATTCAGAGTGGAAGTGTCACCTGCCAGGCCAGCAACCCAGCAGTACCTGTGCACCTTACACTCTCCAAGCTGTACATCTGCATCAGCTGGCTGCCTGCTCAGGAGATGTGTCTTTGCAATGGGCAGCTGCTAAGTCAAGAAATACATGAAGTCTCTGAAGCCACAAACCATAGCAAACACATATCACCTGAGCCAAAAAATGCCTTGATGAAAAAGACAAGGCAGTCACTTCCCCCTGGTGCCCTTCTACAGTAGAATCCTGTATTGGGCACCTTTTAAAGATTCATCCAGTAAAGCAATCAGGTCCACAATCCCACACGTTTATACTGTTACTGTACGTTGTATGATATGTGAACAATGATATTTCTCATGTCCATTACATTCTAACTTTCCACCATTATTTCCAAAATGTAAAAAACGTTTTAGTCATATTTATTTCGATACTGTGGATACCGGAAATCAGCAATACTAGGGATTACACTATACCAGTGAAAACACAATAGAAATAAGTAAATTCTTTGATAAGTTTCTGGAAACAAGAAATAATGGTAATAGCTTTTTGGTTTTCTTACTTAACTTACACAGCTCACTCTTCCCACCAAGAAAAACAAGCTTCAATTAGTTTACTCATATAAAGAACAAAATCTGTAACTTTCATAAACCCTTAAAAAAGTAACAACTGCCGAAGTTGCAACTTTTGCTTACATGGAAAGACCTCCTGAAAACAAGTAATAAACACTCTTTACACCAATTTCAGTATCCTAAATTTTGAATGTATCTTTATTGACTTCACTGGTTTACTTTCTATCCTTGCTAATGCAGGCACATTCTGTGTTAATACACATGGTCCAGATGACACACCTGACCTTTACAAGTGCACTGCAGGACTGACAGGATACCACCAATTTCAGCCCAACCCCAAAGAGGCATGAATTCTCTGAAATCTAGAGACAATTCAACATGGTCAAAAGTCTATAAACACAGCTCTTACAGCAAACCTACAGAAGCATCAAATCACCATCAAACCAGCAAAATATTTTGGCTTTCCAACAGGCACATAAATTTATGGCACACAAATAGCCATACAGAAAAATATCAGTACATTTAGGAAAGCTGGGTGTTTGTTTAGTGTTATGTGTAGAACAGTAGATAATTTTTAAGTCACCTTTTTCTTTGATCTTAAGAAGCACTTTCTTCAACAGCTGGACTAAGCCTGTTTACAATACAATTTAACTGCTTATTAGGCGAATGAAAGCTACTACAGAAAAATGAGATTTGTATACTGGTAATATAAAAATCTATGTAGAAAAAAACATTGTATTTACCTACCACAAAACCTACCTTTCCAGGAATGTAACTACATTTCACTAACAACAGCATACTGACTACAGGACATACTAATGAAACAACACTAAACATGATTAAATCATTGGCACCAAGTATTGTATTTTGATTTTCTAACTTTTTACATTTTTACTATGACACCATATGCATTGACTAACATAACACCTTTCTAATAAATTAACTTAATGTTACATAAACAGAGAAGCACATGGCATTAAACAGGATAACAAGTTCAGCAAAGTTGGAAGGAAATACAATAATCTGAAGCATTTGGGGGAAAAAAAATACCCCAAAACCCCACTTACTAAAAGTATTCCAAGCTGTATGGTAGTTAGGGCCCTGTATATTCTTCAACTACACACAGGATTTCACTACAGGGAGCAGCCTTTGCACATACCTATGCTCAGAAACATTTCACAAAAAAAAAAGAAAAAAAAAAAGAAAAAAAAAAGTATTTCTATGCCTTAGAATTACAAAACTGACCTTGGAAGAACAAGCAAAATGTACCCAATGCTGCAATGCCTGACTAGGTCCTGCAGAGTTCCTTAAAACACATTTTTTCAGGTGTGTGAAATACCCTTTACATATTCTTCTGGATTCTGTGAATGCTGCGTGCCCACAGCTGCAGAATTTGTTTTTCAGGTACCACAGAATCTATTAGTGTTTTGCTGTAAAATTCAGTATTTTACTGTTGCTAGGCACCTGACATTTAGTGCTTTGTCCTCTTGCCCTTTTACCTGCATACATCCTTTTTTTCCTTCAATTTTCTTACAATTAGAAATTAATTTGATTACAGTAAATATCCCATGTGCAGTCAATGGGTACAGACATCAAGGGGACAACGAACAGAAAATGAATTATGGCCCGTAGTCAAAAGATTGAGAAGATGATGATTAGCAGAGAATGAGAGACAGAAAGACCCATGAGCTACACAGCCAGGATAAACAGTATCGCAACAGTGAATATCCCTCAGTCCACAAGCAAAAGAAAGGATTTCTCAATTGGCCCACATGGGTAACGCCACAGAAGGCAAGACAGTGAAGAACACATGCCCAGAAAGCAAACTCAAGATCTCTTTAGAAATAACTAATATTGAGATTAATCCATTACCACATTGAACAATGAGTGAGAATTACGTGTACATTGATACAACAGATTAATACTGCCATGCAATTTATGCCCATTTCTCACAGAGAGCACAAGGCTCTACTGTAAAGAATATTCTCTAGAAACACAGTTACAGTTGCGCATTCAGACTTACATGAGGCAATTCCTGATTTTTTCAGGTATTTACTGTAGAACTGTAGCATTATATGAACATGTACTGTTAGAAATTTTCATTTTCCTGGGGTTTCATAGATGGTATTGGGGAGTGAAAAACAGCCAAGAAACAGCTCTGTAATCTACAATATTCCAAAATTATACTATCATCCCAAAATTACAGAAGACATCTGTGAATTCTGTAACATGGCACTGTTTACCAGGTCAGTGCCTGGGTTCTACACCATTTCACGGAGGTCACTAGAAAATGGACACTCCTGACCAAAATAACCAGCTAAAGGAAGAACCATTCCCAAGCGTATTTCTACAAGTTTTCTTCTAATACATAGATTTAAAAAGCCAACAAACTCATATACATAGTTCTACATCTATCTTACACCATAATAACTATTAATATACTCAAAACACGCTAGATTTACCCCCAGAATAAACTACTTCCATTTAGCTTAATTAAGCCCCAGGGACATACCCCACATGGAAAGTTCCCCCGATATACTATGTTCCAGTAATACAGGTTGTTATAGCACTTCAAAGAACTTGAACAGAGCTACTTGAAGTTAGTCATACGATTTGGTGACTTACAGACCTGAGAATCTCTGGTTTATCATGGAAGCACAGCAACCTTTGGACTGGGAGGCAGAGGCCAACCAGCAGACGTCACAGCACGTAACAATGAAGAAACATGCGCAGCCATAAGTATGGTCCATCTGAACTCCAGCAACCATGTCAAAAGTTCACCAAACTCTGAGAGAAAAGGTCTCTGAAACAGAACGACTGCCTTACTATACAAGATTTTTATGTATCTTAAGCGGGTATGGACCGACAAGTAACACTGTAAATTATTCTGAAAGACTATTAATCTCAACAGTTGCTCCTCCCACACCAATAGAAAATACTATGAAGACAGTTCACTCTTACAGACAAACACGCTCCAGTGCATCATTCAACAAAACTATACTCTGTTATAACTCTATTATATGTGATCTCTCTTGCAGCATAGCTGCCTTGCTTCAATGTATCTGGAGTTAAAATAAATGCATGCACATTCAGTTTAAAGACAGGAAAACAAAAAGTGGAGTACTCCGCTTCACTCCTTTATTGCTTAAAATGTAATTTAGGTCTGCTTAAGACTTGAACTTGTTGCTCCAAGGAGACGGTATTTGAGATGTGATACCTAGCTCCCTAACCTAGTACTTCAGGCAAAGCCTAAGCTCACTATTCTGGGTACCATCTTGCTGTTTTATTATCCTTCCTTAAGATAAGCTTCTTTCTTTCAACCGTTTCAATATTTCTCTGCTTAGGTATCCCAAGTTTATTTATTCCCTAAGGAATAAAGATTGTTCTTCCTCTCATCTTTGCTGTATTTTCTGCTTCTCAACACTGTAGAGGGCAAACAACCTTATGAATAGTTTTACTTTCCTCATATATTCCTAATTTATGTTCATTTTCAAATATTTAAGATATGACCCAGAAGCACGAAGAGACACAAACCTGCATTAAAGAGCTTACAGTCTCACGCTTCTCTTTGAGATAGGTAAACAAACATCAGTATAGCCACTTTATAAATATGAATAAAAAGAACTGCAAACGATTTAACTAAGGCCACAGAGTCAATATGTATCAGACTGGTAACCAGAAACAAGATCACGTGATGGGATCTCCGGCCTATATCCAATCCCCTCTGTGAACTGTGTTGTCCTGTAATAATGTGGACTGATACTACAGTAACTCCAAGCAGTCCCATTTAAGCTGTAAAACACCACTCTGACACTCTGAACAAGCATTTTAAAACAAAACATAGCAAAACAAAACACAAACAGATCATTCTCGTGATCTTACATATTTAGTTTTCAGTTCTCCAATTCACAGAACATAACATTAGCGCTGTTTGAAAAATAAAACAGGGTTTCTCAGCTATTGATTAAAGAGGAATTTTAAAAGACATTCATAGTAGCCTCCTTTTATGAATAGTTTAACTAAGGCTCAAAACGAAGAAATTTTCCTGTCAGAACTGGATTCTAGCATTATCATAAAAACAATCATCTTTACTGTATTTGGGTTCCATTCTTATTTGACATATACTCTCAAAGTAAAAGTCTGAACCTCTGTGTACCTCTAGTACCTCATCTGTAAAAATGAACCAGTTATATTTCTCTATTGCACTACTGGGAAAAGTGGGGAAAGGGTTAAGAAAGAAAAAAAAGAGTACGAAAGTCTTATCTATTGAGGTTTAACTGCAAATAAGCAAGGTAATTAAAGCCTACTAGCTCCAGAATAAAATTAAACAAACAAAAAACCAACCAAAACCAAACCAAGCAACTTTTCTTAGCCCAGGCTTATTCCATTTCACAAGCAAAGAAGTAATACCCCTGCATTCCATATGCATTCTTGATGTTGTTGTAATACGCTTAGCATTCATTCAAACCTAAGACATTACAATAGATACTAATAATTTTAAGGCATAAATTAATTTAAATACTGTTTCAGTTAAAGAAAATAAAATGGTCTTAAATAGAAGTTTCCACCAATTCTTAGAAAATTCAGTAGGTCCTAAAAGTCACCACAGTTACTATAGTGTTGTCAGAAACTTGCTCTTTGTAGATTATTAGTTCTGACATATGCCCAGATAAGCTTTCAAGTTAAACAACCAGAATTCTGTATTAAAACTAAAGAACAACATTCACCCCTCCCCAGATAAACCAACATATTTCAGTGTAACAGCAGCAATTTAGGTAATTTCTACAAAAAGTTTGAAGAAAATTATCGCGAAAATATGTTACTGTTCATCGCACTAATTTTTCACTGCATTTTCCAGCAATAAAATGGAGTTTAGCCTCTGAAGAAAAAGCTGAGAAACTTTGATAGAGGCCAAACTCATCTGCACAGTAAACTGGTATCACAACATAACTGTAACAAAGAGCAATTTCAAGGTAGCTATGTCCCCTTTCACCTGCTGCTTGCTCTCCTCAGATGAGTCCTAATGCAAATGTTGTATTATAAAACTTCTGTTTTCCTTTGAGCAGATTCCCAGCAACCTTGACAAGACAACATCCATCCAAATAAGTTACTTCTATTGAGAGACATTCTAAGATTTTAACAACTGCCATATTTAATTTCCCTAAATAAAGCTTTATTGCATGAACAGTAGTCTTGATTGTATGTTGGCTGTATGATTCAGTACAACAAAAACAAAATTCCCCCTTCAACTATGTAAAATATTCACTTCAGACTTTAAAAGAAAGGCCTTAGACATCTGACTGAAACACGCATTACAATTTTTATCTTGAGGTGGGAAAAGAAAATTTAAAGAAGAAATCATAAAAATGTCATCCATGCATTTGTTTCCTGTCTTGCCAGTGACTGCAGGATTTGGGACAAAATTAAGTGCAAAAGATTCCACAAAGTCAAGTCCATAGCTATGCCAGATGAAAGCCTTCATTATGGCATTATTCAAGGATGGACAAAACCTGTACGGTCAGCCAGTCTCTTTCTCTGCCATTCCTGGTTCATTACCTCTTGCACAAGTATGGGTGTCCTGGCCAGGCTAGAGCCTGGTGTGGGGGTTCCTCCGTACTCTGCCTGGAATACTATTCATACCAGAAGGTGTTCAGGTGTATCTCGGGGGGTTTTGTGCTGCTGTCTGCTCTGAATTTTCTCCTTCAGTTTTATCTCAGCTTACACATTAACACAACCTCCTCTTTTACTTAAAATTACCTCCCTTTTAACTATTTAGACCCTCCAAAATGCTTGGAAGATATAATTTCCCCTTCTCACACAAACTATTAATTGAGCCAAGCAAAATGTATTTATTTATCAAATCTTTTTTTTTTAATCAATTAGTCCCTTCAACCTTCTTAACATTTTGTTGCTCTTCTCTAAGTTAAGTTACCCCACCTGTTGCAAAGGGTCTGAAGTAAAACAGTACTCCAAACACAGTCCCATAATCTTGTACAAAAATCCATCTCCGACTTGTCTAATGTTTGCTCAATGCCACTGGGGATGCAACCTAAACTCGTTCTGAATTTTACAAAATCTATATATCATATCGCAAATTGGGGCCTGTCCTTCCTGTCAGAAGCATGCACAAATCCCTTTCATATGAAAGGGAGTTGGGTGCACACAACTGACAGGATTATCAGGCCCATGGTATCACTCCTATCCCTTTTTCAGCAACACTGCTTTCCAGGTTATTCCCTCACAATGAATACCTGTTTTAGATTATGGGCCCTCGACTGTTTTAGCTTTGCATTTTTCATTTGTACTTTCCAACAATGTGCCTAATTTCTTTAGATTACCTTTTCTTTTCTGCCTTGACTTGTGTTTAACTCTCCTATCATTGCCTGCTAATGCTGCAAGTGTAGTATTCAAGCCTTCATAAAGATAAGCAAGGCAGACACTAAATATACCTAAAATGGCTAAACTTGTATTACTACGTGCATATGTAAGCACTGATAATACTCTTTTAGCACCTAAAACTGCTGTGACTCACCAAATCTATTCTTTATACTTTGTTCTATTTTTGTTTATGGTCCTTCATCCAATTTTTCATTAAGATGACTATCCATATACATACATAATTTCTTAACAAGAGATCTTGAGATGTATTCAAATTTTTAAAAATACGTAAAATTTTACTATAGCTACAACTTTCTATTCCTTTACTGGGGCCTTGAATCTGCAATCAGATCTGGCAAACAAGCCAATCCTGTACTTCTCCATACTCACTGAACTGTTTGCAGATGCTGCTGCAGTATCAGATCCTAATTTTAAACACTAAGCAAGAATAACAAAAAACCTCTCTTAAAAGAAATTTTTGCTTAGAAAATTCCAGGCTTCTTATTATTGTTTCCCTGATATTTTTGCCATTATATTACTAAGAACAGAATCCCTTTTATCTAGTTCTCAAGCTCATGCTTTCCCCCCCCCCTTTATTTTTTTAAGAAATCAGTACTATTGTTTAATTTCTTAGAAGCATCTTGAAGATCAAATGACTTATAAATATCTTCAGATCTTTCAAGAACCCCCTCTTATTTGTCATCAATAACTACTTCATATGGTTCTGGTTATTAACTGCTCACTGTTTTTCAGCCTACTATATATGAAATTTCAGGAAATTCAGCATAATGGCTTGTCTTAATAACAACTTTATGCAACTTCTCATTTTTGAACTGACCTCTTTCCTCTCTATTTGACTTCCCCTTACCTCTCCAATATTTACAACAGCATATTCTTATTCACCTTTAACTATTATTAGCTAATTACTACTGCTTTTGCCAAAAGCTTACAATATGCATGTGCTGCCCACCTTTCAGGAATTCTCCACAGAACTAAGACAAACTTATTTTACATTACAGCTAGTTCTTTCATATCATTTATCTTAATGTAGATAAATAACTTCAAAAAGCAAACTGATTTTCAGTTCAGTTAGGCATACTTCATTCACACATTTAAGTTTACAAGGTCTCTCACTTCCCCAAAAGAGATGAAGATCCACAACATAAATAAATGTATCGCTTACACTCACATGAAAACCAACAGAACCTTATACCAACACATGAGGTCACATCAGCCCAATTCTTTGTAGGACTGTAACCTAATCAACCAATAAGATAAAAAACAGGCTATATGCCATGTTAGCTTTCTTTTTACCTACCGTATGTTTACCAATAAAAACGTAAAAGTATGTCTACATTACTATGTTTACATGTATTACTGCATACTAAAATATTTTCATTAACATTAAAAAATAATTTTTCGAGAAGCATTTAGAAAATGCTTTACTAATTCACCTCAATTGAGATGAAACATCCAACTTGCACTACATCCAAGGGAATTACATTCTCTGTTGCTGTAAAGTCTTACAGAACTACATTAACAAGTACAGTCTATCAATGGTTATCGGCACTGTGGCTTTTGACTGTGCTCACTAAGAACCACAGTGCATAAATTACTTCACCTGTCAGACAGCTCAAAGCAACACAGGCACTAAGTATGAATGGTTCAGACTTTCCCTATTATAAATTACTTTTTCCAGTGAGAGAAAAGGGAGAGCAGTGCAAGGGAGAAGGGGCAGATAGGATAGGCTATCATGTATTCAACTATCACCTATCATAAAACCTATCAGAATTGTATTGCAAGTTTAAACAATTCATTTCTTTAATGAAGAATAACATACATTCCCAAAGACACACAGCAAAATTCCAGAACAGTCAAACGAAAAAGTTATTTAACCAAAAATACACACCTCAAGAACTGCTTAGAAAAACCATAACCCAATGACTGTTTTGCAAAACATTCAGTTTGATCAAGCCAACAGGACTACTGACCTCACACAAATAAATCAACTTTCTAATTTGTTTACATAGTAATTTTAAGTAAAAATAACAGCATTATTAGTGGCAACACAGCAAAACAAGCAATTGGTCCGTGTAGCTTGAGATCTTATCTCAGTCAACACACTATGCCAGATGTTTCACAGAAAGAAGCAATTTTCATCACAAACCATCCAAAATCTGAATCTGCAAACATATTCATATAGATGCACACCACCGAATCCCTCTGTATTCAACAGGGTCTCCATCTGCCATGCAGATCCCTCACTTTACAGTACATATGACATACGATTGGATTAAAATTGAAATAAAAGTTGATAGGCCTCAATTTGTCTAGCTTTGCTTGGAAAGTCATGACAGCAGTGAGGCCAAGATTATAGTCATACTTGAGGTTCACAAGACATACTTTTTTTTTTCAAGGGTAATTGCTCAGCAGCTCATGAAAATCTGCCCTTATAAGAAACCTCAGATTATGTTCTTCAACACCGACAAGCTAGATCCTTTTAACAAATTTATCATTAGAGCATTTTTTCTTTCCCTAGAACCAAATACTATCCCACTTACACCTTCTAGGTTAAAGCTAAACAAATGTTAACCTAGCAGAGAGACATGTGTACATACAGTCTTATTACTGCACATGGAAGAAGGTGACCTCAGCTGGGAAACAGTTCACATCCAACTTAGATTATGTGAGAAGCAACAGTGAGTAAAGAAGCAATTAAGAAGAAACAAAACCAAACAAAAACCAAAATGACTGCTAAAAACCAGTCCCCCTCAAAACCAACAACCTTGATAGTTTATTTCAGAATGGCCTAATCACAGACTATGATAAGACATTTTTAAATATTCTTCACCTTAACCGTTTATCAACTTTTTCCCTAAATTCCAAATAAACAAAAACCCTTTAAATTATTTGTATGTAATCAGTTATATATGTATTCAACAATTGTATTTTAAATGTCAATTTCAGTATGCCAATAATAAAAATAACATTTTTGTATGTCTAATTCTAATTTTAAAAGTAATACCTTATTAAAAATTAATAGTCATTAGAATGCTAGATTAACATTAATTGTGTTAACTGTCACAGCATATAATAGCTTTCAAAATACACAGAAAACAGAAATGACATACAACCTTCTACTGTAAAAAGTTAGGCCATTCGAACATTTACAAAATACGGAAATAGAAATAAAAGGGTAAAACCCAAAAAACTATCATTTTGCAAATTATATGCAAAATCTAGCCAAATAACAAATTACATGGTCCAACAGAAAAACTTAAGAAACAAAAAACTGCTTTCTATGATGTGACAAATCTTCAGCAAGACTATCTCAATACTATGCAGGAAAGGAAAATAAAAAAAAAAACCACCAAGAGGGAAGGATATCCTAAAGCAAGCTTCCCACGTAATTTCTAGGCCTGCCACCAATCATAAACTTTGCTGAAGCTATTAACAATGGTAGTTTCTTTTCTTAACCTGGATCTTAAAGCAATCATACGTCACCACCAAAAAAACCCCCCAAATTTCATTAACTACAAATATCTGACTAAGGTTTTCCAGACATCACTGTAACTCAGTAACTGCTCCACTGTGCTATGAACTCTACAGCTTCAAGCTGGAAGTCAATCTAGGACAACCAATAGAAAGTGCACCTGTACAATTACTGCATTTCCTAATTCAGAAGGCCTAACTAGAGACAGATAAAGCTTGTGTGTACTCAGCTCACCAAAACAGAAATCCAAAAGCCCATACTTATTTTGTACATATTGCACATCTATATTACCATTAACTGCAATGAAAAAAAATCATATTTATTTCAGAAACAGAAAATTACATTCCTCAACCAACACACATATAACTTTATTCTAAATTAAAGTACCCATATATATAGCATTTAAAACAACTAAATACACAATCATTTAAAAATCTTTCCCACAAAGAATAATCACCCAAACTTAATAAAAATTAATTTTAAAAAAAGCAATCTAGGAACTGAGTAGTACCACACACAGTAATTTAAAATATTCAATATGAACTCCATGCCACAATGAAAAATAACCTGTATCACAAAAAAATAATCTATATAATTTCCAATGAATGCAATCTTATTTTTAAAACCTGCAGAAATTTACTATTTTACGAGTAATAAAAAAATTATTTAGCTCTTTGTACTCTAAAATAGGAAAGAATAATATATGCTGCTAGTAATTGATAACAATATAATTTGTGCAAAGCAGTCTACCTTCCTGCAGATGCATTTTTATTCAATGTCTGACCCCACTAAGCAGTAAACAAATTTACATATATCAACACATTTCAGTGATCCAAATATTAACCTAAGTTTCTATAACTACAATAACATGATCTCTTAGTAACAGTCCTTTAGTACCGTCATTCTAAAACAATCCAAAAAAATGGCCTCTGACATATATTGTTTGTGTACTTGGGATCCCTTCAAAGTTTAAGGCTTGCAGATGTAAAACAAAAATAACTACCAAACAGAATCACCTTTAACTGATCACTGCACCAGATGAGAAAGGAATTACAAGTTTTTTCTGCTTCATTTTATAGCATTTTAAAAGACTAGGGATATTTTTATTATTGTACACAGTGAAAACTAAATATAACCCTGCACTCAAAAATACTACTGCAACAGCTTGATAGCACTCACCGCAAGTAATACTGTTTTAAAGCGAAGGCAGCGTTAGAACAACTTCTGGGAAAGTTAAACTCCTCTACAATTTCTCCCCACTGATTCTTCTCTGATACCTGTCAAAAACAACACACAGGCCGAGATACACAACGTACACGTAAACATGTTGCTGACAGCGAACATCACAAAAAAAACATAGGCTGCCATGAAGCGAATAGATAAATATATCAAAAGAAACAAACATGAATGTATATGGGATTTAGGACTATATATTTTACAGACAGTCGGTAGAATTCCCCTTTCGGGAATAATCCCGCTTCGCAGAGGTCTTCTACTGCATTTATTTTTTAACATACACATTATTTTTTTTCGGGGGGAACGGCCGGGAGTGGTGGTATTGTTTTGGGGTTTGTTTGTTTTTGTTTTTACTGCCTGGACAATAACCAATCGGGAGTCCCTCTGTCGCCCCCTTTTAAATCCTAACGCGGTCCGTTAAAAACCCAAAGAAGTTTAAAATAATGCAGGGAAGTGCTGGCGGGGGCGCCCCCTGGGCTGCGGGGCGCGGGGGCGCCGGCCCGGGGGGTCCCCCCAACACAGATCCACAGACACAGAGAGGCCTTTCTTTTGAGGCCTACATTTCTGTCCCCAGCCTTGAAGCCTAAAGATGGCTATTTGATTACACACCGTCTTGGGTGCCCCTTTTGTTATTTTTCCCCGGGAAGGGCTCGGAGGGCAGCGCCCGGCCCCCCCCCGGCTGCGAGGATCGTTCCCTAGCCCATGCTCCGTGCCGATTATCGATGTTAAACATGCCCGCTAATTTTGAGTTGCACTAAAACTGCACTCAGACTCTCTCCTCTGTCTCTCCCTTTGCAAGAGAGACACGCACAGAGCTGCCACCACAGCCGAAAGAAGCCTCCTCTCGCCGCCCAGCAGCTCCCTGCTCCCCCCTCGCCTTCCCGCGGGAGGGGGGCAGGGGCGAGGGGGTCCGGCGGAGGCGAAGGAGGCAGGAGTGGGGTGCGCGCCGTACCCCCGGGTTCCCCTTCATCGCTCCGCCGACAAGGCCGAGCCACCAACCTGCCTGTCTGCTCACTTCCTCCTTCCACCCCCCACCTTCTCTAACCGGCTTTAAATAGGACGGTTCCTGGCCACCCCGGCTCCCCCCGCCACCCCCGGGGGTCAGAGGAGACTTTTGGGAAGAGGTTAGTGGGAGGGAAACCCAAATTAAAACTTCCACTCACCTTCCCAAATCCGCCTAAAGTGGTGACTCTGGTATAGAGAGCGTGGAGATCCAGCTCCTTCCCACCCACCACGGGGATCTTCTTAAAAGGAGACCTGCCAAAGGAGATACACACAAAACACCACAACTTGTCAGCTCTGCCCCCTTTTCTCCCCTCGCTGGGGCTGCCGTGTCCTTCAGGGAAGGGGCTGGAAGTTGGATCTGGTCGGTTTAAAAGCCTCCCCCCCTCCCGTTCCATCTCCCCATTTTCCTCACCCTCTGCTGTGGTGAAACTGCCGCAGCTCGTCCAGGAAAGCGAGTCCCTTTCTCCGCTGGTCTGCGTGGTTTTTACCCGTCGAATTTGCCATTTTTGTAATAAAAAAGGTTCTCGTAGAAAAAAAAATCCAATTAAAAAAAAAAAAAAACGGCCGACAACAACAACAACAATCCCCGGCTCCTCCTTGTCTTTAAGAGACCCAGGTGCCCGTGCTCGGCCGGGGATCAGCCATGGAGAGGGGCTTGTTTAAAAAAAAGTTTAAAAGGAATAAGGGAGCCCCGAGAGTGTGGTAATTGCGAGTCCTGTCTCCACACAACACACGGGCGAAGAGGCAGGGAGGGAGAGGGGCACCTCTCAGTAATTCCTCCTCCCGCGGCTGCTGCCTCTCTCAGCACCACAAACCCAGCCGATCCAGCCTGCACATGAGACTCAACATGGTGCTGCTGGATCACACAATGAATTGGGTTACTGTTGTGGTGGGGCGGGGGGGGGAGCCGGAGTGAGGTATTGACAGTGTGTGTGTGTTACAGCCGCGGCTCCATGCGATCTCCCTCCCTCGCTCGCTCGCTCCCTCGCTCGCTCCCTTACACACACACACTGTACAGCTACGGCGGCGGCGGCGGCGGTGGCGGCGGCAGCGGGATTCACTTCTCTTCTCGCTCAGACAAAAAGATCTGAGGCCGCCGTGCTTCTGCCTGGACGAGAGCGCGACACAGCGGGCCCCGGAGGCCGGTTCAGGTACTGCAGGAGGCAGCTCCAAAGGCAAAAGCCAGCACAGCCCCAGCAAGCAGTTCCTGGCGGGGAACAATAGGCTCCTCTCGCCGCTAAGGGCTCATCTGCAATGTGCCGCAAACTTCACACAAAGCCGGGCGGAAAGAGGCGAGGGAGAGGGAGA
>VZTD01006068.1:4764353-4808979 GCA_013397725.1 Rhagologus leucostigma
GGGGGGGCGGGGGGGCGGGAAAGGTGGATTTGGAAAGCGGGGACGAATTTTTTAATTGGACTAAACCCAACGCCCTGAGTTCAAGGGGAGAGAAACCAACAACCGAAGGGGGCACTGGTGGGATGAGGACTTTCGGAAAACTTTCTGAGTCCCCCGGGCCGAGGTGTTTCCAAGGGCAGGAAGTCGCCCCGGATGGCACGGCGGGGGCGGTGGGGGGGCAGCAGGAACCCCTCATTTCGAGGCATGAGGGGTTTAAAACTACCCAAAGGAGAATGCCGAGCGCTCCTCCGAGCAGGAGGTGCCATAGAGAAGTTTGTCAGCAGGAGCCTGAGCTCGGTGTCACTACATGAATATTTTTTTTTTCCTTCTTTCTCTTGAGATACTATGGCCTGTAATCTAACTGCCTCAAGACTGCTGTATGCAGTCTAAACCGCCCATATATTTCTGTACATTGACGAATGGAACATGCAGCACAAAATTAATGGAGGAGGAAGGTCTTGACCCTCACTCTGGATGGGCAGCAGCCCCCAGTGGCACTGCAAGCCACTTCCCCTCTGCCTGTGGTGTGCGCAGTGTTTGTAAACACTCACCTCCTGACGTGTTTTCCACATGGAAACCCAGGAGAAGACCTGCACGCTGACCATGGTGGAGGTTGGTGCCACTTGAGGTAAACAGGAGCAGGAAAGGGCCCATGGGGTGAAGCATGCCTTCCACCAAACCTTCGCTCCTCAGGTAAAGCAAGCGGTGCCTAGGTGGGCATTTGTCCTTCCCTGGCATGCAAAGAGCCGCAGGTGAGTGCTTGCTCCAGTTTAAAAGACTCTGAAGGAACATTTGCCCCTCACAACCAGTACACTGAAATCCAAAGCTAGATCGGGCCTACAGGGTTGGGGGTTTTTTAAGCAGAACTCACTAAAGTCAGTAAGGAGCTGTGTTTTAGAATCAATGGCACACGATGGCCCCCAGTGAGCACTTAAAGAACGAAAACTGCAGTTCCTTTCTACTGCATGTACTAACTTCAGAAAACAATTTTTTTTTTCAAATAATATTTTTTTCCTTTTGACTTGCGTGCTGTTTCAGCTTGAATATAGAGACAGATACAATAATGCTTGGTAAGATTTGCCCTGGGTTCATGGTTTGGGGGGAAGGACACAGAAATACCTCGGTTTCATATTAATACTCTGTACTGAAAGTTGCCCTCTCTGTGTGGATAGAGTGGTGGTGTGTGGATTTCAGAGTATGAAATGCATAGTGTCTTATTCACTGTAGCATTAAGAGCCTTCTCCCCCCCACCCTTCCCCTAAAATTAGACCTACAGATCTTGGTCTGCAGCTCCTGTCTCTGACACTGAGCTTCTGCTATTTCAGCTACAGTATGCGTAAGACTGCCAAAGCCAGGATAATACAAATCAGGTTTAAAACAAGCGACTGGGGGGCTAAATCGTTTTTTAGACACACAGCCAAACCTCCCTTCACGGGAGGGCGGTGGGTTTTAATCATGCCTTAAAAATTCCTTAAAAGCAGGGGGTCTCCCGTCCGCGAGGGGCGGTCGGCAGAGGTGAGTCACCGCTCGCCTGGGCGCTCTGTGAAGGGAGCGGGAGGGAGAGGGGAGGACAGGCAAGTTGCGTAGCAGGGCTAGGTGGGTTTCCATGCTAAGCACAGCAATTGCGCACGGTCCCTTACGTAACTGGCAGCCGGGGATTCCCTAGACGGGGTCACTTTATTCAACCATTACACAGACCCCGGCCGCCGATCCGGCGCGCCTGGGCTGCCGCGGCCGCCGCGACTGAGCTTGCAGCTGCTGCAGGGAGCGCGGCGGCTCCTCACAAAATGGCGGCGCCCATGGAAGCGGCAGCCCCATTTTGTGCCCGGCAGAGCCTGTCAACAAACGCCGACTTGGCCGAGGCTGAGGAACAGAAGGCGGCGGCTCGTTCGCGTTACGGAGCGCGGAGGGAGGAGAGCGGAGGATTTCACCGCCCTCCCGCCGCCGAGAGTAGACTCTCGAGCGCGCGCGTTGGGGGAGGGAGGAGAGGGAGGTGAAGGGGGACGCCAGCAGTGAGCGAGTCAGAGGCTGCGTTATCCCAGCACGGAGCTGCCGGAGCTGCGGCGCGGGGGAGGGGAAGGCGAAGACCAAGGCAGGCGGCCTTGGCGCTGCCTTCGCCGAGGCGCAGCTCCCGGAGACCCGGGGGCTGCGGGAGCGGCTGGCGGCAGGGGGCTGGAGCCCGGGGCTGCCCGCGCGGGGGGCGCTGCGCCCCGCTCCGTTTCCGCGCTGCCCGGGCGGACGGGACCGTTCCTGTCGGATTCCGGCGAACCTGTAATGAATGACAGGACGATCGAGCTCCTTGTGTAGCTAACTAGGTCACTGTCAGCACTTAATTACTGTTTGTTTCATTTTAGTGCGTGCCTTATGAATAAACCGGCTATTAGGCTGATGCTTCAAGTAACATTATCCAGCACCAAGGTACAAAATGTCTGTATTGGACTCTGATCTTGCGATGCCAGCTTGGTAATAATTACTGTTTTACATTAACGATGTCTTGGTTCTTATAGCTTGGTTATTCGGCTTATAGCTGAAACAGGTGGAGATCTCTTACAATAAGGTTGTGAAGCTGATTCTAGTATGACACCATCGGTTTTATTTGTTTTATGTTGATCGGGGCTCCTCCGTTTTTAGAGGTGGAGAACGGGCTTGTGCATTAAGACTTTATTTTCTGATCTATTTGTCTTAAATATGCATGCTTTTTAATGGTATTAAATAAAGGAAATTACATCTTTCTGATGGAAGTTATAATTTTTAAATGTACCAAAATTACTTTGACATTAAGGAATTATGAAATATCTTGTTGCGTATTAAAGAGTCAAAGATCAAAAGTAGGGAAAAGGAAAAAATCTGCTGTTTAGAAAAAAGTCCTTTTATTGATCTCTGTATAGTATTTATCAATGCAATTTAAGTTTATTTGTAAAATAAAACCTGTACTGTTTATAAGTGTTATCATAAAGAGTGAGTTTCAGTGTATAAATGTATTAACGGAATTCTTGCAGACAGACAGGACAGGTCCAGTAACTGAATTGTCACTATTCAGTACTGGTTGCATGGGGGTTTTGCCTCTCTATTGGTTGGTGTTTTTTAAGTATAGCTATGTTAAGTGAATGTTCTGATTGAGCAGCTGTATCCTGTGTTGCAGTTTCAATTTTTTTTCTTGAATGTTTAATACTAAATTTTGCGCTTATTACCTATCTGTGGTATTGCTGCTTTACAGAGAGCAGGCCACAGTTGCTCTTGTCAGTGTGCCACTAACTCTGCGTTTGCTTTCTGGTGGGTGAAATAGTCTCGCTCATTTCCATTTTTGCTTGTGCTGCTCTTGAACTGTGGCAACATTACATTCTGATTAGTGTCACTAGTATCGCTAGCTGTATGCTACTTGTATTAAACAGTAGACTAGAAATCCTTAGAAACAGAAGTTAATTTTATTTGTGTGTATGTGCATGTGCTCGATGCATGTTTTTTTGGAAATGCAGCCTATTAGATGGAGTAGAGAATCCAGTAAATTCCCTCTTAAGACTGCAGACAGCATATAATAGAGGTGCAATGTGAAAATAAGCACAAGAATTACAGGATGAACTTCTGGTAGAGGAGAGGGTCAGAAAGGCAAATTTTAGTAACATGTAGCTCAACCATATTTAATGAAAATGGTAAAGTGTTGGAATAGCTGCAGATGCTGGGCTAAAGACTTCGCTGTTTGCTTAACTTGCTGTGGCAAATGTACACTTCAGCAAGGGGTGTTTACTCAGCAAGCCATACCTTTTCTTACTGAATAATATTTTAAAATTCTTTATTACATTTTAGCATGCTAGTTTCTTTTACAGGTTCTGCTACTTAGTGTAGACCATAAGTGACTAGTCTTCAATGGTACACCATTAAATCATAAGTGAAAGGTACGTCTTATGCATGAAATTAAATGCTAAATAGCATAGCAAAAGTGGGAAAGTGGAGATACAGCATTACAGGTTACTTCTGCACACTCGTACACAATGTTTAGTACAGTTACTGGAATTTAACTACCCCAGGAGGCTTGGGCTAGATAATCTTAAAAAAAAAAAAATTATAAACAGTTTCACATTGAAAAGACCCACCTTCTTAAGCTGTTTATTTAAATCATTTATGACACTTACCTTCCTAAATCTTCCAAGATGATGTGCACCTTCTTCATTTCAACTTTATGGTATTAGTACTCAGGAAATAAAATGGAAGGAAAATTTGGCTACATAAACGCTATTGAAAATACCCAAGTAAATTGATTAAACACTTTAAAAAATGTTATCTGTAATTATTGTAATTTTTTAATACTTGCTGTTCTTCACAAAGGTCCACCTCTTGGAATCAGTGAATTTTATGGTCATAAACTCTTAAGTTTTAAGCACTTCAAAGTTGATGGTTTTTCAGTTGTGCAATGAAGTATGAAACACAAAGCAGGAAAACCCTAAATGCAACTGAAGGAGAAGTAAAAATAAATATGTACATGCATTCCCACTTGATTTCAAAACTGCCATACTTTTGAAATCCTAATTCTTTTGTAGGTCCTGACTTAGGTGCTCTGAATACTGTGGGTTGGCAATACTTCAGCAGTAAGTTTAGAAAGATTATTAAATTCGTATAGTTTTCTTGCAGGCAAGAAAAAATTGCTGCTTTAAGTTGTCATAACTGTAATGCAGATTAGGGCCTCAATGGCAAAAAATGTTTTGGTGTTCTAGCAGGCATTAGTCTATAGCACAGAAGTCCTGAACGTCCTGACAGCAAATGGGTGCAGGTTTTTTTCTTTAAAAAAAAAAACGTATTTGGTCTTAGTAAATTACCTTTACCTTTAATCTCATACATTACTTCATGATAATCTCTGTGTCAGTGTGATCTGGTGGATGGCACACTTCCCCCTGCCACTATAGCTGTACACTGTTCCCTGAAATAGCACTAGTGTGATTCATGTTTCTGGTTGAATGTGTGAAAGTTTGATTGAGATGCAAAACTGAGAGAGTTCTTCTGAATGTTAAAAAGGAGCCATGCTCAGAAATACAGAAATGATCAGATTAAATTTGGCTCAAGCTGAAAGGGTTTTTGTAGATTAAGAATTATGGTGTCATACTTGGATGGGAAAGGTCCAGTTAACTTAAAGCAAAACCAAACCTAGTAACTTCCTGATGTTTGTTAGAAGTAAAAGCGGTGAAATCCTACTAGTAGGAGAGTTCTCAGTATTGCAAATTTGCCAGCAATGTTTCCTTGTCACGTAGCACTGTCTCATCTTTATATTTTTACCAATTCAAATGACAGTCAACAGTAGCTAAGATGCTTTACCTAACTTTAACATAGGCATAAATGAAAAGGGAAGTAGTTTGTGCAACTATGAGTGTGTGGACAGACAATACATGTGACAATTCATGCATTTCAATATAATATGTGCTGGAAAAACACTTCTGAAAACTTAAATAGTAAATAAAAGAAATATTAACCATATAAACTAAGCAATCTATTAAAATTGCCCAAGCAAATAAAGAACTTAAAGCAGTGACAGCACATGAATTCCCACAGATATACTTTAAAAGGAAGAAATTTGTTGCTGTTTAATTATGATTCTCACTGTATCTGTTGGTGATATGCTTAATCTGGATTTGGCCTTACAGACTGCTGATAGATAGGAGCATTGCATTGAATGCTGTTGTGTTGCCCAGATAAAAGGAAGTATTTTTCTTTTCAGAGTAACTGGAAAACAAATCCCCTCAAACTTAGAGCATTGGTCAAATGCTGATGTGATACCTAATTTGAAAATCACACTTAAAACATAGGACTTAAATTTTTAACTACAGTTGTGTCTAATATAACTGGGAAAAAAAAGCTAATGAGAAACAGTTTTCAAAGTTGTTTACTATAGAGGGTTATCAAAAGTAGTCGAGTATCAGTTCCTGTTGCTTGCAGAAACATGATAGCATTTGAAGCTCGTAGGGGAATCTATGACTCTTAATGTTTAGATATTATAAAAATGTTTATTAGGCTGAGCTGCTACTACTTCTGAATTTTGAACCTTAATGTAAGATCTATCTTACTCAGAATCTTGTTGCAAACTCTCTTTATAAGCAATGAAAATTGCTTAGGAAAATACAGAAATGGAGTGCATATATGCTCCTATGTCTTCTATCAGTTTTTGGTTTTGGGGCTTCTGAGGCTCTCAGTGTCACTATGTTTAAGAGCAGTTGATGCATAGAGCGGGGTCAGTGTCTGATTCTGAGCTGAGATGCACTTAATAGTGTTCAGAGAAGAGTGAACATAGTCCCCTAAGCCTTTAGCAAGAGGCAAAAGTGCAGTCTGGGTATTTGGGGTAGCCGTGTTCAAATGTGTTACGCAAGCCAGTGTGCTTAGCCTTGTCCTTATCTAGCTTGTGTGCAGAGTGGGGAAACGGCACGCTGGGGAAAGGTCTCTTGCTTCCATGAGACTCCCTTGCATGTAATGGAAAACAGTCAAGAAGCTGGAAGAATTCTTGCAGTCCTGATGAAGAACAAAAAAGGAAGGTGAAAGAAAATGGGGACTTGAGCAAGGGAGTGAGGAAAACCTGATAATTTTGAGTGGGACAATCCTTTATCTATGTGCCTTCAGCAGTGTCACAGGTGGCTTTAGATACAGATCTCCTTAGGTGCGTTTACCCTAAAGTTTGTTTCTATCTTTTGTTGATTCAGGAATATTAAGTACTATTCATACTTCTTTACAAATCAAGAAATTAGACTTTTTTTATTGTTCAAAGTATTTTATTCCAGTTTGTTGAACACAAACTTCCCAGTGGCTTGAGTCACATGCTGCACCGCAGACTGCTTGTAGTAAGTTCCCCAGCATAAACAGGAGTGGCCTGAATTTACAGAGTGGTCTCTCAGAATGAAACATCTTCCTATCTTGTTTCGTCCTTCAGGAAGTTACTCTAGCAATACTTTACAATGTCAAAATAGATTATTTTTCTCTTTAATGCTACAAGTTTGACTAGATTTATAAGACAATAAAAGTGAAGTAAGCCTATCTGTGAATGAAACCCTGAGAATATTGTTTCATCTGTTTACCTCTATTTTAATAAGTCCAGGCTCATTCTTCACTTTGCTTTAGGAAAATTAAATAATGTCACAGTTTTTCCTTTGAGAGGTTGCCAAGCTATTACAGAGCCTCCATGGTGTTCCACTGGAATTAATTTTGCTTAGAAGTTATGAAATGGAGTTGTGTGTCCTTAATCCAGGTGTTTGTGTCACGTTTGCAGTAATATACTGAAATTATGGTATGTATTTGATAGTGTGAATTTCCCCATGTCATTTAATTTTTGTTCTAAGGAATCATCTCCTTTTGCCAAAATATGCTAACTAAGCTTGCAAACATGTTTTAAATTTTTTTTTTTTAAATATTTGGGTCGCTAGCTGTAGCCCAGTTCATCTCAGGATCAATTTATTTATTTATAGAAGAAAATACATAGGCATTCAATTTACTATTTTTTTTAATCTGCCAGAGAGTCCTTGACTTTAAATAAAAGTCTAATAGTTTCTGTTTGCATCTGAACATAAAATTAAGTATAATTACATGCAAACTTTAACATATATAAAAATTAAGGTTGAAGAATTCAGTGCTCATTGCTTAAGTTTTCCATCTGTGACATCATGCATGTGTATTATGATAATACTTAATTAGATGATCAGTTTTTTAATCCATGATCCTTCAGTTTGAGTTGGAAACTGCTCACTGAATTAAAAAAATAGAAAAGTTATTTCTCTGTATCTGCATGATGTTAAGTGTTTATCTGAATACAGATTTTTTTTTGCTATTCCTGTAGGGTTTTCTAGAGTAATCATTAGGAGAGTATCTGAATGCTCATACTAATGAGTTCCCAAAATTCTGAACTAGTAGCATTATCATCGTTATATTGCTGAGAAAGCTAAGGCATAGAGGGATTCAATAAAAGAATGGCTGCTAGATTGGGTTGGTTTTCATTTAATCAAAGCACGGTTTCAGTGAATATAATGTACAGGTTATTTAAGGGTAGAGGTCGTTCAGCAGTAGAAGTGCTAGCCATAATTTTAGAGCTGTGTTAAATTCAGCAACAGGCTTTTTCTTGAACTTGTAGGTACATGCTGTGGTCCCGTCTGCATTGTTAGGGCTTTCCTGGTGCAATGTTATTGGGATGCTCTGTTCCTCAGAACAGTTGCAGTGCTGAGAAGGCTGTATGCATATGGTAGATTCTCCTTGATATTTCTGCATTTATTTTCCAGTGGCTTGAATTTGGATCTCAGAAAATGAGAAGCACTTCGTTAGAGGCCACCAGTTCGATACAAGAAACTCGCTACTCTGTAAATCCCTGATAAATACAGAAATAGAAGTGGTGTGTACCCAACAGGATGCATTTGCGGTAGCCTCCCAACATCCCCTATCCCTCCCTCCCCTCGAGGCTGCTGCTGGCTCTTGGCGGGGCCTGGGTGCCAGAAGAGGGAGCACGGAACACAGCAGAGCCCCAGCCTGAGTGTCACTGCTGCTGCCTCAGGTAGGAGGAACTCTGCAAGGACCAACCTGCAGCATTGCTGATGCCACAGGTTTTTCAGAAAACCCAGTTTCCAGCTCTTAATATATTTGTCATTATTATTATTATTTTTTGCTGTGCATGTGCAGCTTGAGATTCAAACACTTACAGCTTTATCACATTGTTCAATAGGAAAACTGTCCAAAAGGCATATCTCTGATTCAAAGGCTACTCTCCCACTAAATTTCAAATTCTCGCTTTGAGAAGTAAAGCCTGTTCAAGTACATCAAGAGTTTTTTTTCTGTACTTGAGTAAAAGTGGGAGGTTTTTTCCTTCCTTAATTTTACACTTGGATTTTTGTTAAAAAGTTCTTTTGAAAACATCAGCTTGAGGCAGACACGTGACCTGGAAAACTTAAACTCAGTTAGTTTTAAGGTCAAAAAAGCAGCATATCTTCAGTTGTTTCTTCTTATAACATGTCTTAGAACCTGAAGCTCTATTGAATTTCAACCCTGAAAACATATCCTAGTAGCTATTTGGCTCTATTTGCATTATAGTCATTATATGCAATATGATTGCAAAACACCTCAGCACCTAGCTCAAATACAGAAATGATCTATCCTTTAATATGCTTTGCCCATTCCAGTATAATGCTTATTACTCGGAATAACACTGTCCAGTACAGAGACATTATATGAGAGGAAGGTAGCAAGTCCTGTACTTCTAATCTAAGTAGTAAAAAAATATTCCTTATAGTGGTGATTCTTGATTCTGGCTTCTTCAAATGGGTTTAGTTCTCTGGCTAGCCGAAGCAGTTATGTTAGGTACACAAACTGAGTCTTCAGCAGTATCCAGACTGTATCCCTTTGCTGTGCAGATCTGTGATCACCACATCCAGTCCTAACTTACTACAGGACCACAATCAAAGGATGGAACAGTTTTGTTAACTAGCTGAATGGCATGGGAGAATTCCCAAAAGATTACTTAGTTTGCTGATCTCTGCTCTAGAGGTTTTGGTGGCTTCATTGCTAACAAAGGCTTAGCCTCGTAAGTATTGTCTGCCTTTTTAATTTTTATTTATTTGTTTAAGTTTTAAGAAAGGACTGACTGATGAATGGCTAGCGTTTATAATGTTAAGGGGTTTTTCGTTCTCACTTTGGTACTACTGGCTTCAGTTAGGTCTGAGAGTGATAGAACTTTACACAGCTGTTTGCTTCGTTTCTCCCTACCACCTCCACATCTCATTGTTACAAAATATTTGGGACATGTCTTGTGATTAGAACCCCAAGGGCTGCTCCATAGTCACCTGCCTCTTTCTTCAGGGGAGGGGAAAACGCAAAAAAAATTCCAAACCAAAAAAAAACCCCAAAAACAAACAAACAAAAAAACCCCACCACCCCCAAAAAAAACCCAAAAAACTCTATAGTTGGGGAGAGGGAAGAGTTTCCAATTCCAGTATATGATCTTCATAAGCACAATTACTGTAGAATAAAGAGGTTTGTGGCTTGAATTCAATAATACTGTTCTGTAAAAAAACTTTTCATTAAATACTCCACTGGATATCTGGATGATACACTGAACATCTGTTGTAATTAAGAGTCACCAAAGGTCTGTTTTTTGGTGCTCTTCTGGTTCCAGGGAAGATGCAGAAAGAAAGACTTCATTTTTGTTTGTTCTTGCTTGTTTTGATGGCCAGTTGTGATTCCTAAGTATAGAGGTCAGTAAAGCTGACTTTTACATGCCTGCAACTAGTTCAGTGCTAGCTGGAGAGAAACAGGCACTTCTCAAACAAATCGTTGAAGCAGCTTCAATATTCTTCAACATCCTTTCATGGAAAGTGAGGGGATGTGATGTTTGCAAATTCTTGAAGGAAAAATTGGCAGGCGGGATTTTATATGGTGTTTTAGGTAGCTCAACACATCTCCCCCTGCCATAGTACATGACAAAACTCCACCACAAAACATATGCTGAGCAGTCACGAGCCTTTTAAAGAGCTTTCATGCACATTGAAACACCACAGCTCTCTAGGTGTTTTGAAAGTGGGTGTCATGTCTGATGGAGTTTTGTCCATTGCCACATCAGAGTACTGCGCACTGGTTATTAGGAACAAATTTTAAAATTAGCTAAAGCAAAACCACCAAATTGGGTTGTTATTGCCTTAGTAAAGCTTGCTGATATTAAATATGGAGTAGCTGTAAATATTAAAACACATAGCTCTGTAAATGCAAATAAAGTTATGGGAAGTTTAACATTTGGAAAGGAAGTAGTAAATAGGCATGTGCAGGAGCCTGGGTGTGGCAGGAGGAGAGGCCGTTGCGGGCCAGCTATCTGGGGTAGCACGTTTGGAGCGCGAACTATCAAACACAGCACTGTACCAGTCTCGCTTGTGCGCTGTTCTTTGTGCTGGTGCCTTCATGTATCAGCCAGAGAACAGGAGCTCTTCAAGTCACAGCTCCCAGTGTTACTTCCAGGACCTGAACTCAACTACCTAAAAGGGGTTTGTATACACCTGTATGTCCGTTGGAACTGGAGTCCAGGAGTTGAGCATCGTTTCTCAGAAAATGTTGGATCATCTCTTAAAAGTGGAGTACTAGTATTCTGTGTAATGTCTCATGGATGTTTAAAAGTAGTCAGGACTTAAGGACTGATAAACAGTTTGCTTTATCATCCTTCACTCATGTCAGAATTAATTGGACGAAACTACTGCCAATCCACTACTCAAAAATGGTAAGTAAAGATACTTGCAAAGAAACTCACCAGCTGAGTTCACATTCTGCAGCAGTGTTGCCGATTAACTTTTAGTAAGGGTTTACAACTTCAAAGTACTTCATATGTATCTTGATCTCTAAAAAATGAGTTATCAGCATTTTTGTAAAGTTAGAAGACAGAAATAGATTGTTAACATGAAAATACATTTTTTTGGTCTGAGTATAAGATACAAGGCACAGTTTGAATGTATATGCATTTATAGTGTTTGATCCCAGAGTTTAGCCATACTAAGCTCTTTCTCATATACTCCGTGATGTACCACTTAGACAAGAAATAAGGGTGTGTGGAGAGGAGATGGGAGAATTGCAAGCAGGCTCCTTTGCACATCAGTCACTTCTGAAAATACACTGTAATTTCAGTAGAACTTCGTGGTGTTTTGCATGTTGTTATATTGGTTTAAAAACATTTTATACTTTGCAGTTGTTACTTAACTTACAGACATGAACAATAAAGTTTTGTTGTTTGAACTTCTGCCTAATTGTAATGAAAGGAGAAGTACAAGCTCTGCAAACAGATTTTATTGAAGTATGAAAATAGAGCCAGCAGTTTACACAATCTACAGAAATGACATGTCATTACCACAAACTAGCTACTACAGGAAGTAACTCTTGAATTGTGTGCCAGATTATGTATTAACTTAAGACACTGCATACATAAAATTATTTAGGGACAAATATTCCGCATAATTTAAGAGCCCCTTAAACCTCTGGGGAAGAAAAATCTTAACAGACAACTCCCAACTCTTTTATTGGACAAGTTTTGGTATAAAAGCTCACAGCTCCTCAAAATATGGAATGTAATGTAACTAAGGAGGCAGTTGTTTCATGAGATCACCTCTGAGACGTGAAAATGTGTGTGCACAGTATCCATATCTCCTCTTGACCAACACGGGTCTTTCATGGTGCTGTTTTGTTATAGGAACAACTGAGATTTTGGGTAAATCCCTGATGCTGAAAGCCTGCAGGTAAATAATTTACATAGTGATGTTACTAACCTAATGCAGTAGCTGACTTGCCAAACTAGTAGCTCATGAATTTGTAGCATTCGTAGTCTGAGTAGCTAGCTCATGAATGTTCGTGATAGCTTTGCCCTCCAGCAGAGCGGCTTTCTACAGTTATGCACTAAATACTCAAAACTGATGGCAGGTTCTGGAACCACTCCTAGTAGTTAGGTAACAGCAAGTTGTTGCACAATTTCTTTAAGACAGCTTAAACTGGTGCTGCTTCTGAAAAGAAGCGTATCGTACATCTTTGTCCTCTTCCTTCCTTCCTTCCTTCCTTCCTCTTGGCATTAGCATTTCACACACCTGTACTGCAACATAGATAAAGATTAATTCAGCTGAAAATCTACAGGACAAAAAACCTGTCTTTTAAATGGGCTTGCTACCGCTTTGTGAAGGGCAGCATCGGTGCAAGAGAATGTAGAAATAAGAATCAGAGAAAGACAGGACACCCTCTAGTCCTCCTTCAAAGGCTCTAGCATCCACACTATTCAGATAACAACAGCAGGACAGAACATTGTCCCCCTTGTTATCACTGGTGAGGAAGTAGAAGAAATCTGAAGTCAAGGCAATTAGGTGCTGGTAGCACTTCCTTGTTGCTCTTTAAAAGGATGATGAAGTGGTGGCTCTTTTGATAAATATTTCCTCTAGTTTGCTTAGCCCAGTTGCCACAGGCATTTTGAAAGGAGTGCACCTGGCTGAATAGTTAACTGTGCTCTTTATTTCTTTTTCGGGGCAGGTGGGGTACAACTGTCATCTTGTGGTGTTTTTAAGAAAACAGAAATGGAAAACTAACTTTCATTTTATATAGAGCATGTCCGTGTGGGATGGACACAGATGATACAAAAATGAGTTAGAAAAGGCTTTTTGGCTGATAACAACCATGTTATATTTTCCTTCTGTTGCCAGCTTTCAGTCTGTGTGCCCCAAAACTTTGCACTGTATCCAAAGACCTAGAATTTGGAGTCTACAGGCCTTGGAGATGGAGGGAAGTTCAGCCTAGATATCCATAAAGATAGCCTGTTGGATATTTTCAAGACTAAGATTTGGAAATAAATTTCTCTTCTCCACTCATGAAGAATCTAATATAGGACCTTTTGGACCATGGCACATCTGTATTTAGATTTTCTTTACCGATATACTTTTTTTTCCCCTTTATGTGGACAAGTTTTAAAATAAATGCATTTATGAAATAAATTCCACATCTGAAGTCTTGCAAATAAGGGATATTGTAGGAGTGGCTATGCTTCCTTTACATGTTTTCATATAGATGAGAGAGGCAGAGGACATATATCACAGGCTTGATTTTGGTAAGATTAATGTTTTCAGTCAACATGAAACCTGAATGCTGAAGTACCAAAACACTGCCTTGTCTACTGCTGCCCTCCCATAGAACCATTGGTTTTGACTTGTGGCAAATCTCATCCATTTTAGATTTCTTTCCATCTTCTACTTCCTCAACCTCCTCTCAGCAGCATTTCGCCGCTGGAGCTACAGAATATCTATCTGGAGATTCACGATGCCCCCGTGAGTGTGGAGGGGAGAATGAAACTGCAGTTAATTCCAGATTATAATTTTATGTTGCAAACAGTAAAGTTAAGCAACTGAAAAAGAAGTACAGACTTTTAACTGTCGGTTTTCAATTAGAACCCCTCCCCTTCCCCATGCAATTATATCAAATCCGTGCCATGCTTTAGAAAAATGGGGACAGGTAGCTCTTCTAACAGCTCACAGTAGAAATTTTACCATTCCAGTGATGCAAAAGGGTTTGTCTGGAACCCAGAATAGTGCAGCATCATCACCCTCACACCTCCTCTGTCTTCAACAGCTAATGGCTTGGTTTCTGCAGAATAACACAATGGCTGATCCTGTGTAAGAGTCCCAGGACAGGTATGACCTTTAAATTTCTTGAAATCCTTGGAAGGCTCCAGAAGGACAAGTCAAATGCCTCTGCATATGAACGAAGAAGAAATGTGTACTTGAGACAAGCTCAGAGTAGTCAAAGTTAAGTAAATTCATGTTCTTCAGTGAAAAATCTTTTTTCACAATAAGACGTTATAAAAAAGAATCTGCATTTATTATGTGAGTAAAGCAGAAGATATGGGAAGTCAGGAATGGAAATGAAGAAATAACTTGTTTTTCCCTCTTTTTAAAAGCAAAAATGTCATATTTTATCTAAAAGTCCATACTCTTCTAGCCCAGCTGTTGTGCTTCCCACGTAACTGAGAAACACTATATAAAGCACTTGCTGTTACGATAGAATTTCTCTCTTACTTTATTGCAGTTTCCTTCTAAACCACACCCTAGTTCAGCATTTCATGTAAAATAAAAAGAACCAGGTGCTTCAGAATTGCCAAGACTGAATTGGGAGGGCAGCATCACAGTTTTTCTTTAACTGTAGCCATTGGTGCCTCACATACAGTTAACATCCATTAAAGTTTTTCATTTCACTTAAAATCCTTTAAATCCTTTTTATCTTTTCTCCAAATAGTTATTTGCAGTTTTATCTGTTTGAAATGGTAGAAAAAAATCAGAAACAGCTAATTATTAAAAACAGAAATACTAAACATGATTCTTCAACTGACACCCAACTCAGTTTTCACACAGAGTATTTTCCTGTTTCAAGAGAACTTTCCTGTAATCTAAAAACGTATCTTAACTGCATATTTGTGAAATATTCAATAACATTATGGGTTTATTCATGTATAAAGTTGTGCATGGAGGTAACTGAAGGAGCTTGGCTTAAGAATGTAAATGCATCCTGACAGAGAGTCTGTTACTTTCAAAACCTACAATTCCCCGTTACTCAAGCTCAGAGACTTTCCCCCCTTTTGTGTAGAATATGATTCAAGGAGCGCCCCACACAAGTTTCTCTTGGGGATGGTGCTGAGGTGGTATGGCCTTCTACAGTGAGTATCAGACAGGGAGTGAGTTGTTTTCTGTTTGTTAGACATTCAAGATGTGGATGTGCCTCTACAAGTTTTCTCCAAAGGTATCTTTTCACTCAGCATGACTTAAAATGTCTTGGTCCTGTCGTCTCCTGTGCAAACCAGGAGTCTTAACTGCCTCAGAAGGTCGTGTGTTTCTGATAAATGTTCAATTCATCATTATTTTAGAACGAGAAGAGTTCAGGAGCTTGAACAGCAGAATTACAGACTTGGAAAGTTATGAAGACATAATTAAATTCAGAATTCTATGGCCACATTAAATAGCAGGAACTGTGAACTGACAAAACTCTTCATTACTGAATCAATATGGGACCATTCTCCTAAGAAGTCTTCCCTCAAGGAAGCAGCTCTAATCCTCACTATGTCAAGACTTCTTGGGCATATGACATTATAAAGGAAGCTCATTGGCAAGTGAAATATGGCAACAGGGAGTCATATCCAGTACTGTTGCACCTGGTAAAAGCCTGCATGAAGTGACTGCAAACATGCCAGCCTTAGCACTGGTGAGTCTTGGTGTGCTGTGTTTTCCTTGGACACTGGTGAGTGGATAGGACTGAACATGAATAGGGCTGCTCTGTTCATCTCCAGAGCTAGCACCAACAACCTGAGAATGTCCCCTTAGTCTCCTTGTCCACTCCTAGCCTCAGCAGAGGTGATGAAGGTAGCACCTGTCACAAGAGGCCTTGGCACCACGTTTCTAACCTCCTTATCACATTTATCCTCGGGATATGTTACTAGCCCTTTGCATCAGAGCCACAGTATTCCTCAGCACTACAGCTGTGCTAAAGGAGCCCTCTCCCCAAGATTCCCTGTGGCAGGTGATAAGGATATTCAGTTTTTGAAGGTGAAGTGAGGTTTCCACTGTCAAAACAGTGGAAGTGCAATTCCTTGTTCTATGGAGCACCAGGTTCCAAACATGTCAGCACTTGAAGCATGGATTAAGTGCAGAAAATTCAATGACAATTTCTTGACGTAGGTGATTGGTGAGGCCACTAGAGGAGGTGCTCTGGCTGTACTTACTACTCATGAACAATCTGTCTTGAGAGTGTAGAGGTTGAAGGCAGTTTTGGCTGCACCTCTGAGTTTGTACAGTTTAAAATCCTGAGATAAACAAGAAAAGTAATAAAATTGCCAGTTTTGACTTACAAAGGGCAAATTCCCAAAACTTGCCCTGGCACAGCTAGTTGACCTTCAAGAACAGCCTTCTCAAAACACAGGAGTGGTCCATTCCAAGTCAAGAAAGGTAAGCAAATGTGATACAAGGCCAGTATGGATGAACAGGACACTCTAGACTGACTGCAAATATGAAATCTAACCAATGGCAGCACGAGTGTGCTGCCCATCATCTTCCCTGTGGTGACGGGGGAGGTCCATGATGGACAGAAGAAAGAGGCAAAAGTCAGACCCATCTTCAAGAAGGCTGAAAAAGAGGATCCAGGGAACTACAAGCTAAGGAGTCTAACCTCGGTCTCCTGGAAGATTTTTCCTCCTGGAAACCATTTCTGAGCTCATGAACTGCAAGAAGGTGATTAAAAATAGGCAGTGTGAATTAACCATGGGCAAATTGCCCTTGATGAACCTGATTGATTGATCACTGTAAGGCTGACTGGTTCTATGGACAAGGGAAGAGTAGTGAACGTTGTTTACCTTGACTTTAGCAGAGCTTTTCTCAAGGTCTTTGATAGTATCCTACCAGTCAAAATAGTGAGATATGGACAGGATAAGCAGATTATAAGGCGGATGGAAAACCGGTTGAAATATCAGTCCAGACAGGTTGTGATTGGCAGTACAAAGTCCGTCCCACAGCTGGTTGCTAATGGCAGTCCTCCTCAGGGACAGATTCTGGGGTAAATGCAGTTTGGTGTCTTCACTGCTAATGATCTGATCTAATGCGAGAGCTTGCACTATCAGCAGATTCATGGAGGATACCAGCCTTCAGGGACGGAGTTGATATGCCAGAGGGCAGGGCTGTTACTCAGAGGGACCAAGAAAGGCTGGAGGAATGCATTGCCAGGAGTCTCACCAAGCTCAGCAAAGACAGATGAGAAGTCTTCCACATGCTGGAGGTGAACTGACTGTAGAGCAGCTTTGTAGAAAGGGACCTGTGGTACTGGTGGACACAATGAGCACAAGTTGGCAGTTGGGGCAAACAAGGTCAGCCTCATCCCAGATTATATTAGCAAGCTGTAAACAGCAGGTCTAGGGAAGTAATTGTTCTCTCTCTCTGGCACTTGTGAGACGGCTTCTGGAGTACTGTTTTTGCTGCCCAGCACAAGAGACTGACACATGGTTTTGAGTGCAGCAGTGTCACTAAGATCACAAAGGCTGGAGTATGAGTGTATGAGCAGAGTGTGATATGGTGAATATAGGAAAGAGGTCTAAACTCTTCTTGGAGTTGGATGGTGACAGGGGAAGAGCTAATGGACACAAGTTACAATACAGGAAATTCTGCCTCTGAGGAAAAACCTTTTCACTGTTAATATAATCAAGTGCTGGAATGGACTTTCAGTCAATATTGTGGAATCTCAGTCCTTGAAGATACTCAAAACTTGACTGAGCAAGATGCTTTAGCTGGAGATGCTTTGAATGGGAAGTTGAACTAGCAGACATTCGGAGATCACTTTCAACCTGTCCCATCAGAGAAGAGGAGCAAAGACCAGTAAATGGCAATAATTTACCACTGCAGACCTGCTCGAACCCTTATTGTCAGAGAGCTCTAGTGCCAAAGATGAGGCACTTACACATTTCAACACTGAAAGATATCAGCTGAGTTTTCATTTGAGAACTGCAAATTTCAATTAAGAACCCTAAGGTCTGAATATCTTTTTGAATCTGGTTCTTCATAGTCACCTTTAAAAAGCATGGATCGGTTTTCAAAGAGTGCAGGCTTCTCTCCTAAAGGCATGAAAGACCTAAGAGGATGATTGATCAGGATTGCTTTGAGGGACATTTTCCTTCCTGTTGTCCTAAAATGAGATTGGAGGTTGTAGGAAGTGGCAGATGTTTTTGTTTTAAAAAGTATGCACATTCTAAACATAGTACTTGAGAAAAAAGTCATTATCTCTTCGTGACTGATGAAATTCTATACATCTTATAAAAAACTTTTTGTGTCACTAAAAATTAATAAACATGATACATACATGATACATACTGCCCCTTAATATATGATTTTTCCTTCTTCTGGTGTAATCATTCACAGTTTTGTAGCAGCTTCCACAGGTATAGGTAACAGGACAAATACAAGCGAGTGGATAATCACAATCCTTCTATTTAAGAAAAAAATCCTCCTTATTTTTAGCTTTTGGTAACTTGAAAATGTTTCTTGTATTTTGTCTTAGATACAGCATTTCATCATTAGTTTGACAATGCCTCTGTCTCTATGATAAAACAGTTAGAATATAGACCATCTTCCTTCCTCAGTGGTATGTTAACAAATCCGCATGCTGGCTTATATTTTATTAGAATTATGGATAAGGGGAAATGGAATTTGCCAAATGGGGAAAGAAAAAATATTTATCGGATTTCAACCCTTGGATTAAATTATATCATGCTCTGTAAGAAAACTTATGTGGCTCTTCAGTTTTGTTTTAGAAGAGGTTCTATGATCCAAAAACCATGCCATATTCAGTGCATATAATAAAAGCATCACTTACATGCTGGTCACAAGAATATGGTTCTTTTAAAAAAAGTTGTCACTTATAAGTCTTTTTCCCCGTAGTTAACAAAATAATTTCTATTTGAATAGCTTTGAAATTTCAAGATCAGAATCTTTTTATAAGCAATAGTTTAAAGCCTGTGATCTAATCTGAAAACTATCAAACATACGATCTTCCTAATGTGCCAGGACTTTGATTACATAAAAATACTTTGTTGGTTCTTAATGAATATTCATGAATGGTGTATATATGGTTGGTATGCATATGCACAGTGTAAAACAACATTGTAAAAAATACGACTTTATACATACAGAAGATTTTAAAAATAAGTCATTCCACTCTACCTCTTTTTTTCCCCTAATTTTTAATTAATCCCTGTTTAACGACTATCTATATTATCTCAGTATAATTTCTGCTGTGGTGATGTCTCTGTACAATCATCAATATTTCCTCTAAAATGAGAACTGGAAGACGGTCTATATTAGCTACTAGTTTACTTGATCATGTCCTGGAATATCCTTAGCCTTCAGTCAAACTCATTGAATTTCTCTCCTGTTTTAGAGTGGATAGAGGCAGCTGATAGGCCTGGAGTCATGGTCAATGAGGATCTAGTCAAAACAGTCAATATTATCCATAAAGTGAGTCAACTCATTTTACAGCAGGCATCTACTTTTAGTCAGATGTATCACTCTCTAAACTTCATTGATGTAGGTATGTCAAGGTAGATGAGATTGATCCCCCCCTCACATTCCCTTGATATTTCTCCTCACTTGTTTGAGAGTGAATTAAAGCACTTAAAAAGAAGTTTGCAATTTGTATTGCATTTGCAATCGGGACAACAACTCTCAGCCTTACTGAGTTAGCTGTAAGTTACCAGCTTGGCATTGCTAGCTGTGTATGGGAACTCTACTATATATGAACTGGTCGTGGTCAATACGTGAGTCAGTTGTGCATTCAGCATTTAAATGCAGTAAGTTCCTTCAGTGTTCTCACTGAAAAATGGCTCTAATGAGAGCCATATTTACACTTTAGCAAGCTTGCTTTTTAAATAGCTCCAGAACTTTTAGATTAAGTTGGCTGACAGATTCTAAAAAATTTTTGCAGTGTTGTACCAAATCCATATCGGGTACAAATTCTGACTGCATGTCATTATATAATGCATGCTAAGTTCTGTCTTGTGAATTTGTTTACTGGCATGTGAACGGAGGAACAACCTCATCTTCTTGTTCTGGACCTCCTACCACTATGCCCCTTCTCAGGAACAGAGAGAAACTTGGAAAGATTTGGTTGAAGCTGCAAATATACATTAGATAAAAGAGAGAGAAGAAAGATAAGTCTGATTAATCAACATGTACGGGAAAGGGGAAAATGACCCTGAACTTCTAAGCCATTTGTTTTCTCCAAACATTGTGCTGTTTTCTATCTCTGTCCCTCATCTCAATTGGGTTGTTTGTCTAATGCCCAATTCCACGTCTTCCTTAGCACGTTGTTGGCAGGTAGGTGAAAATGACAAAAGAGTGGATGGCCCAAAGCAGTGGCGAGGAGTTGTAGGTCCGTACAGCAACCACTGTGTTTTCTCACAAATGTAGTGGCCCTTGAAGGCTTTATCTTGCAGATAAAGATTAGAGAATAAGTTAGCAGAGGCATTAAGTGTAAGGAATTGATATCCTGTTTGGTTGGTTGTTGTTTTTTTTTTAATCATCTCAAGTAGCGTGAATTGGGATGGGAACTACTCTTTCGTCTGGAGTTATGTCAACAGGCAGGTCATGATAGGAATGCTTCCACCCCCACTTACTCTATGGCTGAAATGCTGGAGACAGGTTATTTGTTCCTCTGCTCTGCATCACACTGCGTAATTCTGGATGCCCTTTGCCTGGAGGAAGCCACAGCCCAGCTCAAGGTTCAGAGGCTTCCTTAGCAGTGTGGGAGGAGAAGTGGGAGTGAATTTCACAGAAACCTCTGATCAGGAAGCTGCCCAAGCAAGCTAGTGGGGAATGGCTGCATTCCAGGGGAGTTTCCTACTTGCTGTGCCACTGAAGCATGCTGAGGAGCATATCCTGGGCTGTGCCAAATGCTCTTGTCTTCAGCTGCCTTTTTCCAAGCACTTGATGGAGGGGTTGTGCTTCAGCCTGCAGGTGAGGCAGGGAGGGAGCTTCCTATAGTGGGAATCTCATTCAGGCTTAAGAGGTGAGCTAGCAGGTTTCAAGGGCTTTCAAGATAATAAGCCTAGGATTCCTTGCCTTATGGCAAAAGTTTAGGTGCGTAGAAATTTAAGTAACTACCAACAAGTGCCTCACTGGAGATGGTGAAGCTCTGCAGCACCTTTGAACCTTCCAAGAACTGGTGCCGAGTAACCAAATTGTCTCATATCTCTGCCTTGTTCCAAATTTGCAGGTCAAAGCAGGTTTTATACTTGCAGGAATATTTTTTCACTGCATGAATTAAGTAGTCTGGTTTTGCACCTGTAAGAAGCTGGTGTGCTACTTGCCCTTCCCCTGGTCTTTAACCAATTGCAATTTGAAAAACATTGTTTTACAATGTCCTTAACATGGGCTTTATAGTAAGTAAACATTACATCCTGTTTACATGGTCACATCCAGTAAAACCCAAATATTGAAATTTCTGCAAATTCATCCCACATTTTATTTAGTTACATTGTATGCATTCAATGTATTTAAAGATTAAACAATGTTAAAACAATTTGTTACTGTGGTTTAAGCAAAACTTTACGAGTTCTTTGTCCACAATCTTGTCTGCTTTAGAAATTTGCCCCGTTCCCAGAAAGAGATTTGAAAGCAAGAAAAAATGGTAGGAAATGTGAGCTTGCATCTTTGTTGTCTGTCTGTAAATATCTTTATGGAATTAATTTTATAAAGCCAGAAGCTTGCTTACACCAAATAAATAATTTAATGGGTAGAACAGAACTGTTATATGCATAGAAAAAAAAGGCACGCCAAGTGCAAGTCTTTCAAAAGTAAAGTCAAATTCAGATAGGAATGGTGTGGGAATTTTAAATAGTGTAACTACCAATACTGTATCCATCTTCAAATAAGATCTCAAACAAATTATTAGAGTCATTACTGAAAGAGAGTCTGTGGTGTTTGTGTAGATGCGAGACCAAAGTAGGTAACCTAGCAGCTTTATCTGCCTCTACAAACTTTGACTGTAAGTCCAGTCAAGATCTATTAAAAAGAGAAAATTCTCATAGTAAGCAAGCTCTGTTTTGCTGTGCTGTATGTGGAGACACCATGCTTCTGCTGTCTGGATGTGAGGGAATAGTTCATAAGTAAGGTGCTCTTCTCATGTGGCCAGCCTCAGTGGTGATGAAACATACATTTTCTAACAACGAATAAATCTTGGGGCTGAGACACCTTTTGTACCTTTTCCCACCGCTATGTATGTCTGCCACAACCTCCCCAATTTCTGCCGGTCTGCTCTAATACCTGTCCCTGTCCCTGTGTCTTGCTTCGATTCTCCTCAACTAACCAACCCTAATTTAGTTTATGAGGTTGTTCCTCTGGGCTTCTGTTTAACATCTTTTTATTTAGTAAAACCTTGACCTAGGAGCTCAAGGCTCCGGTCGTTTTGCCGATCACTTCCACTTCCTCCAGTATCCCAGTCCTTATCTCTGTTCTTACATAGCCAAGACAAGCTGATTTTCTCTCTCGCTATCATATTTATCTCTTTCTGCCTGCTCCATTCTTCAGCCTGTTTTAGCAGCTTTGTCTCTGGTCTTGCTCTGATTTATTTGTCAGGTCAGTCACTGCTTGCTCTGTAGAAAATATTTTCATGAGATTTTACACCTCTACCGTTTGGTGTCCTGGCTCCCACCCTTCACTGATCACATTATGTACTGTATTTTAAGTGTCTTAACTCTGGCACAGAAAAAAGGGAGGCCATGTTAAGTACCTAATGTTGGATAGTTGACGGCAGGAATAACCTCCGAAGTTCCTCTATAATCACTAGGAAGGAAAGCAGATGCCTTTGAAGAGGTGGTTCATAATAGCAAGACAGCTTCTTGAAATTAACAGTGTGTGTAGTCCTTAATATCAAAGTTATCGGAGTAACTATAAGCAAATATGACAATTCCTTAGTAGGCGGAAGCAGCTTCCTAAGGCTGATGTACTGTTCAAGTTTTATGGCATTGTTCCTGAAATCCACAGAATTCAATTTAACCTGAAAGACCAAACACATTTATAAATAGTGATTATATAAAATGTTGTTTGCTACAGGATTTTTTTCAAATTAATGCAAATAGAAAACCACTACCCTCTTACTTATTTATGACCAAAATCCTAAAGTCACAATCATAACTCTTAGCAGTGGAATTGGTATCATCATTGGTGACACAAGTATTCATTCCCTAGTCCTCCAGGAATGACTAAATAGGCTGACCTTTTGTCTCACATAATGAATATCTTATGTAATCCTTGAGTGGCTCCACCCGTATACAACAGCATTTATTACTAAAATTACTGTAAGAACAAAATAAATGACAGCATGTTGAATGTCGGGATCCTGCTCTTAAAAGCACAGATATTTTTCTCTTGGGAGAAGAGTAGAGCAATTAAATGAGGGAGGACAGAAAAGAAGAAAGAAAGGGAATAGATGTTCTCACATGCATGTCTCATTTAAAACTTTAACATGCTTTAATACAGCAGGAGATCTAAAATCTATACACAAAGATAGGGTGTAATAAGGCATTATTTATACAGCTCACAACTGTTCCAAGGAAACCATGTAGTCTGTTTGAGAAGTAGGGTTTAGGAAATCATGCTGTTGTTCAGAATAGCTGGTGAGGTGGACTTATGGCAGGGGCTGTTTTGTCAGAGTCAACAGAACTAGCTGCAAAATCACAGCCTAATCGTGAATCAGCTATTAAAACCTGCACCAGCTGTTTTTGGTCCAGTCGCTGTCACCTCCTGCTCCTTCTTCCCCCATCTACTCCAGCTGTCATCCCAGAGGCTCATACCTGGGCAGCTTCCCTGTTTGTGTTTTCATGAATCTGGAAATATGCTCTTACAGGCAGATAAACAGCACTGAGGGAAAGACTTCATAGGAGTTTCACTCTTAGTGAACACCAGAAAGCTCACAGAAATAGTTGATGCAAACAAACTTGAATCAGAGTTTGTGTTTTCTTAGGTGTTTGGTCAATCAGGCTTAAGACACAAATCCAAAAGGAAAACAAGTTTCCCTAGATTGATTTTCACAGAACTGTGCTTTAATTAATCTAAATTTTGACTTTGGTTTACAGCAGGACAATTACTAGAATGAGAGCTTTGGTATCCTTCTCCTGGGAGATGATTAGCTTCATTATTTAAGTAAACAGGTGAAATCTGGGACTAACAGATCTTGATTTCATACTGAATTATATAATACCATGTCCAGTTTTAGACACCAGATTTGAAGAAAGAAGAGAATCGACTGGAAACAGTCCAAAGGAGAGTGACAAAAAAGACAGAAGTGTAGAAATTGTAAACAAACAAAAAAAAAGGAATAAATTATGTTCGTTTAGTCTGACAGAAAAGATAGAACGAAGGCACTATAATACAAGAGGCTGCTCCAAGGAGGAAAAGAACAATCTATTTCCTTTGCCTCTGTTTGATAGAACAAGAAGTAATAGGGTAAATTACAGCAGGGAAGATTTATTTTTAAAATTACAGAAAACTTTAATGGTGAGGATAGGGAATAGATTGCTTGGCAAGCCTTTGGAGTTTCCATCTCAATTGGAGATCTGTAATACCAGAGTGCTTGAATAACTGCTTCCTGAAGGCAAGAGGATGTATTAGGTGTCATCTGGAGGTCCCTTCTAGTTCTTGTGTATATTTTATTCTTGTAGTAAAACTTTAGTTTAAAAGATAGGATTCATGTACACTTCTTACACTATCTTTTTTGTGTCTTCAAGCAGTGATAAAATCCTTCTGTAGAAAAGAGAGTAAACAATGCTATTACTCCAGTGATCTTGTAATGAAAAATGGAAATACATCTTGGAACAAAGTACTTTTTGATATACCTTCGTTTCGATAATTGCACAGAAGTACTTGGAAAGTTGGCTGTAATAGGGAAAAAACAGATAATGTGATAAAATTCATTTGTTTAAAATGACTTTTTCGGCACCTGTTACTGTTATACTGAATGATATCACTGTAGATCACTCGTGGGAACTTCAGAAATCAATTGAATAAAATTGTCCTAATTGCATTCAAAATGCTAAATATAGTTTTAGATTTTTATTTTATCATTCTTCCTATTTTAAAGATTTCATTTAACTGGAAATATTAGAAGTAGCACTTCAGTTCTCAAAAATTGTACGTATCATGTGAAATCCGTTAAAAATCTAAAAGGATAAAGTGTAGACATTTCAGAGATAACTTTAAAAGTCTTATTACTGTATTTGCAGTTGAGTCTTCCAGAATAAAATGGTTGGGCTGGGGCGGCTGGCTGATGGCTTGTAAATCGCGATTCTCAAACATACTCCTGACACAAAGTTTAGAATCAATTTATTTGTTTAATTCTGGGCATTCTTTATTTTTCACGGTACATTATCACTTGAATAGAGTTTCTTTACATTGCCTGTAATATGACTGGGACATAGCACTTCTACTGTCACAGAAATTTAACCTGACTGTTCTGCTTCTTTCTCCAGCTGCTTAGACATCAGTAGATCTTAGTCCTGATGAAGGATACCATCAACCATCAGGGCTGAGCAACAAGCTGTGCGTGGTGCCACTGAGCCATGCTCATCTAGGTCTTGGGTCCTGGCTCATGGGAAACACTGTCTGTCCTTCTTTGGGTTTTTCAGATGTAGCCCCTGGGAGACCACTGTCCCTACAGGTTCCAGATTCATGGACTGAATGTGGCTGGCTGGATTCCTCACCTCACCGAGAATTATGTCAAACCTCGTTCCTCCCTTCAGCTTTCTCATCGGAGACAAGGGAAGCAGATATGTACCACTGATACTTTTATTTGTCATTGAAATAGCTATGTTTGGGTCCAGGGATATCTGAATTTAGGTGACTTTGCAAGCTGCAGCAGTAGAAATTGATGCACTGAAAAGTTATAGGCACTTACTCAACGAACAGGGAAATGAGATAAAATTTTGGAGGCTTCACTACAGTCGAAATGCTAGACTTGGATACCTATGCTCCTGCATACATACATGCCCTGTAGATTTCAGCATAAGGTGGAGGTATCTGAAGTTAGCTTTAAATAAAATTGGTCAGTTATTGGAAGGGATCTGGGCTCAGTAGCAGGTCACTCTGTCCACAGAAGTTACTGGCAAGATGCTCTGCCTTCTCAAAATCATGTAGCTTCTACTTTTTGGAGTCAACTGCTTAAAGCAAGATCAATAGGACCTTGCCACTGGTATTTTTCAAACTGTGACTCACAGCAAGTTCCTGGAACATATTACAACACTGAGTGTTAGCAAGGTAAAAACTCATCGTTATCCATAAGAAAAGATAAACAGTGGCCCCGCCCACTGAAAACTGCACCATTCAGCAACTTGTTGATGTACCTATATTTTCCATGGCTGTAGCTCTTGAGAATGTGTTTATATGAAAAACACATTAAAATGAAAATAAGTTTAATAAGAAAATCAAACAAGCATTTTCTTAAATTGAGAGGCTTGAAAGGAAACAGATAGTTGCAAGAAGCAAAAATCTTCACAGGTTTTTGTTATATTTTTAAAATCAGTACCTCTATTCTGGGCATTCATGTTCTTTAATGGAGCTCAGGCACATGTTCAAAGTGGTTTTACAGGTACATTTCCTTACATTCAATAGATACAATACATTTTAAACAGTTTCATAGCAACAGATGGTTCATTATGACCATTAACCTAGATAAGTGAGTATCTGTTTGGCACATCCTTAATGGTCCTGTGGGTAGAGTGGTCTGTGGGTAAAAAATTCTTTCTCTTCATCTGAGTACCTTCCTGAGAGATACTTTTTCAGTTTTGGTTTTGGCTCTATTTTTTTTCTCTAGTCTTCATCTTATAAAGCAGGTTCGTGTGAATTCTTGCATTCAGGAAAAAAATTTGTACCTGAGAGCTTTGTGGTAAGAACATTTAGCACAAAAAAAATATTTGTTTCTCTGAAATGTAGTAGCCATAGTATATCCTATCAGGTAATCAGAACTTTTAAAAGTTGAATATATACCTTGACAGCAGCTAAACAGATATTCCTAAATAGCAGGGATTTTTCAATGATTGTTGCTGTACCTGTTGGAATTTAGAAAGGCAGTTTCACTTGCTGGTTTTATTATTAAATCCCTCTATGCTGCTGGGACATGTCATAGCTCTTCTGTGAGACAAAATACTATTAATGCCATAGTAAAGGAGTAACTCACTGCAATACCTGATGATGGAGCTGACACAAAGCCTTGGGAAGAGTAGAACCCAAGCGTTCTGGGAAGTGCAGAGCTGGGATGTGAGGATCAGGGCTGGGGTGCTGTGTTCTCCAGAGCCATGGATGTCTTGGCACCAGACCAGTTGTGTCAGCAGGGGCTTCTGATGCAGGCATGGTGCTTGCTGTTGGATGAAGACAGTACATCTTGGAGGAAATGACACCACCTCTCAGAGTGGCATAAGTTTGGCAAAAGTAGCTCCCACCCCTCAGTCTCAGAGAGCACTGGGTCAGCATGGTGTGTAATCTAGGGCTCATGATTTACTTACCCCACATGTGTACCTTCCGTGATGTAGCTATGTAGGAAGACTTTTGCAGCACACACGTGGGCTTATTTCCATCCCTGAGATTCAGCTAGGGTTTACTATATAGTAACATAAACTCGTGTTTTAAAAATAATGCTTTAATACACTCTGGTGCCCTACATAATTTTTCAGACTGATTCTATGGTGAAGCATATTTGCATGAACCTTAATGAGACTTAAAAAAGTAAGTGACAAATTTTAGAGAAAATTGGTTTAAGTGGCTTAATTCTCCATAATCAAGTTTTGAGTTTGAGACTAGTAGCTCTTAGACTGGACGTTTGCATTATCACCAATGTATTTGTATAGCACTGATTACTAGAAGTATGAAACAAACTTCAAAAGCCAGCATTTGCTTCTCCCAAAACTTTGGGTTGTATTTTGTTGTGTGTTGCGGTGGTATCTTGTACTCCTGCAGAGCCAGTGGCCCCTATGCAGACTTCTGTAAGACACCTGTGATGAACTGTATTGGTGCAGTTCTTCCTGATGATGGGGCAATACAATACCAAACTTAGTCTTGCTTAATGTGTGGGACAGGCAGAAGGATGTTTGATTCTCTATTAACTGCCTGATACGCAGTCTTCACAAAAAAGACATAAAAGGGTGGTTTTGGATTCTGGTCTGTTATTCCCCATGTCTGTGGTCACAATGCCTTCCCACCTCAGTGTTATTCAGAACTTCGTAAATACTACAAAGTTTGTGGATTTCAAATTGTCCTCCAGTTTGGGGTTTCTTTTCCACATAGCTCTGGGGAAATCTGCATTAGACAGAACAGATCATTTATGGACCATGGAACTGGTGAGTCCTAGACCCTTTCAGGTAGCTCCAACCACACTTTGAAGCTCTTTCTTATCTCACAGATATTTCACAGAACCACATAATGGTTGGGATTGGAAAGGACCTCTTGAGATCCTCTAGTCCAGTCCTCCTGCTAGAGCAGGTTCACCTGGACCAGGTTGCACAGAATTGTGTCTAGGCAGGTTTTGAATACTTCCTTGGAAGGAGACTCCTCAACTGCTCTGAGCAGTCTGTTCCATTGCTCTGTCACCCTCAAAGTAAGGATATTTTTCCTCGTATTGAGATAGAACTTACTGTGTTTCAGTTTGTGCCTGTTGCCCCTTATCCTATCATTGGGCACCACTGAACTGAGCCTGGCCCCATCCTCTTGACATCTGCCCTGAAGATAGTTATGTGCATTGATCAGATCCCCTCTCAGTTTTCTCTTCTTCAAGCAGGCCCACTTCTCTCAGCCTATCCTCCTAAGAGGATAGCAATGCTCTTGAATAATGCTCCATTCCCCTTATCATCTTTATAGCCATCTGCTGGACCCTCTCCAGTAGTTCCTTGTCTTTCTGGTATCCTTGCCTTTCTTGAGTTGACATCAAGTATCTTCTTGTACATAGGTTTATCTGCTTTTTTGGGGATGCACGTGTGTGTGTGTGTGTGTATGTGTGTGTTCATGTGTGACTGAGGTTAATTCATTTTTTCTCATTTCTACTTGCTGGTCACCATCCACACCTGTTCATACCACACTCCAGGTTTTGATAGTGGCCATCATGTAGCTGAAAATGAGCTGGGCTTTTAAGGAGCCTGCCTGTACTAGACATTTTGCTGGCTATTGTGGGATGATGAGGGATTGTCTTGGCCTAGCAAAAGGTATTTGTATTTGTTAGATGGAAAAAAGACAGTATAACCTTCTAAAAGGTAATGTGTTGGATTTATGTGACTATAGAGGTCACGAGAGCACTTTGGTCATAAACGGTAAGGAACTTTTAATGAGACATTTTTTGAGTTAGGCAGTTTGGACTACAATTTTAATATCTTTAGTGAAGTCATCATGTTTTTAAAATAATTTAATAAGTTTATTGTGACCTTAACACATTACTAAAATAGAATTATGTAAAAATAAATGAATTTATGTTGGACTGATGAAATAAGATATTCTAGAAGAGCTGTGGAATACACAAGTATATAAGCAAAACAGTTTCACTTTTAGTATGCTTAAGAAATAATTCTTCAGGCTTTTTCCCAAGATGACACCTTTGCTTTCTGTGGATCAACTTGTCTTGTCAGTGTAAAGATGCTGTGTCTTTAAACTACTATTGCTGTCCTGGTTTAGGAGTGGCATTCCCCAATTTAGTGTTCCCACTGAAACGCTCTAAACCATGGGTCACTCGCCCATTCCCCCATCCCCCTCTCCCTCCCCTGTGGCAGGATGGAGAGGAGAATTGGAAGCATGAAAGGTAAACATCATGAGTTGAGATAAGAACAATTTACTGGAAACATCAATGAAGTTAATTAAAAAACTTACAACAAACTGTAACAGTAACAATATCAAATATGAGTTCTCACCACATGGAATCCCAACACCCAACCACTCCCTCCACCACACCATGCTAGGGACCCAGAAGGGACCCAGAAGGGTCCCCTTCCCCCACCCCTGGAAATCATGTGAGGTGGTACAGAGTAACCTCTGGGCCCTGCCCATGCCCCTCGTGGTTACTGCAACAACTAACCCTATCCTTGCCAGAAACAGGACAAATGGGGATGAGAAACCTCTTGCAATGCCCTACTTCCAGTCTGCTTCTGGAATTCTTTTTAGTGAGCAGGGACACATGTGACTAGCAAATGTATCAACTGTCCATTAAACTTCATACAATCTCAATTGGATCTGGTGGTCAACAGTCTTTGACATCTCTGTGACTTCCACTGTTGTTCTAGATTTGGTTGAAATGGTCCAAGAGGTTGAAGAATTACCAGGGAAATCGGGGTAATAGCTGAGTAAATGGATAATGAGCCTGCATAAGCCTCATTTCCTTAGGACATTATACAACAAAATGAAAAATCTGCTGGATGGGGACATCTTCAATATTTAGCGGTATAGATGTTTTGTTTCAGTTGTTAATCTTACTGCTAGTTTGTGGAGAGAAGTTAAATTTGCTTAACAGAAAATATAGCTAATCAGTCTTCATCATGCTTGGCTTTTTCTTTGGAAAACACATAGGAGTTAAACTGAAAACATTCTATCTCAAGTTATCTGTAGTTAGCATTTCTGATCAGAACATCCTGTTTTTTCTTCTCTCTTTCCTTTTAAAATTATGTTTTTATTTCAACCACTTTCTACCAGCAGGCAAAGCTGCTGTTACACTGTACCCAGCTGTGAAATCAATATGATTTTCATTACAAAGATAACAGAAACTCTCTTAGAAAGACTGTGAATTGCCAAAGGTCAAATAACAGTCAGTGGCACAGCTTAGAATTTAGATGCACTAATTAAAAATCCTGTGGTATAAATATATTAATGAAATGCACCCTGAGAAATGTTTGCATTTACAATGGCAACAATTTTAAGGTATTACATTGTTTCTTTAATTACTGTAGTTCATGTAAGTCACATCAAAATGTGATGGATTGTTTCTCTGGTTTATGATAATTTCTTATAAAAATAGGTATTAGCTCTTGTTTCTTTTTTTAATTCACAAATATTTGAGCTTGATTAGATTAGAAAGTGTAACAGGCACAGAAGTCAGAACATACCTAGTAAGATTTCTGTCATATTGAACTCTAAAAATCACACATACACCAACTGAATGGGTACATCAGTTATTTCTGTGATATATGACTTCATTAGGAACAAGAGGAAGTGCACCATCAAACTGAAAGCAGTGCTTGAGTCTTTCAGCCAAAGCAGCCAGTTCTATTTAAATTAAAATCAGCATTTTAAAATAAATGTTATTACTCTTCCCAAGATCATCCTTGATCTCTTCTTTTAAACCTCAATTTTTCCAGCAGTTAAGTTACATTTGCCTTATTACAGATGAAAATATCAGGAAATAAATTATTTTCCTACTTGTATTTGTTTGATATTCCTCTCTCATATCTCTCTATTTTAATTTAAATTCTGTCTTTTCCGTGCCATGTGATTAAACAGTAAACTCAGATTGCTAGTTGTTGCGGGTTTTAATGGAAAAAGTTCCTCATCTTACAGCTGAGGGGTTTTTGCGTTACTGTGCTCCCTCTGCTGGATAGTCCCTGTTAATTTTTTGTTCCCTGAGCTGTACTAGTATCCATGTTCTATAAACAAGCAATCACACTGCCTTGAAGAAAGAGGTATAAAAAGTGGGAATGCATCCTTTTGGTCTCAGATAACATGGGAGGTGACGTCTGTAGGCTAGGAAAAATCCTGCTGTCTGGCAGCTCGAAAAGCCTTCAGCAGACATTTGAGGAATAATAATTTACTGTCTCTTGAGCCAAACCAGATGAACACTAAATAACCTTCTTTCATTTGTGTAACTTAGAGAGGATGATGTTGATTCTCATACTTGGGTAAGTACAATAGTATCCTCAGATATCCCTGTAATGTTATTAGTGTCTCAGTCTTAGTGGCCTGGTTCTCATAACTTGCTTCATCCTTTGTTGAATCTTACAGAGTCACTGCTGGGCCAGCGTTTGCGCAGTGGAGAAAGCAAACATGCTCTCGTGCTCAGTGCCAACCCCACAGCAAGGTGGTGAGAATACAGTCCTTTCCTGTCCCCCCTGCAGTGGGGCAAAAAGGAGGAAGAGCAATACTCCAGTTTTATTTCTAGAAGTGATTTTGGTCTTTGTGGCCTTTGACTTCATGGGGTGTTTTGGGCTTGTTCTCCTGCTCACCTTTCTCCCACTGCTGTCAGACAGTGCACCTGGCTTTGTCTGCCCTTCCTTCCTTCCTTCCTTCCTTCCTGCCTTCCTTCCTTCCTGCCTGCCTCCCTCCTTTCCTTTCTTCCTTCCCAGCGAGATGTGGCTTGGGTGGGCACACCCAACATAACTTATTCAATGTCACAGTTCTCTCTCAATTGGCCCTGGAATCTCCTGACAATCCCCCCAGGGGCCACCCAGGCTTCCCATGGAGCACTGGCCAGATCAGGCAGCGCCTGTGTTCCCCGGCCTCCCAGCACTTCTCTCTGTGGTGGCTGACCCAATTGGTCCTATGGAAAGGAAATGGAAACTCAACATCCAGTTCAGTTGCAGGTGATTTTCCCCATCTAAGCTGCTTCTTCTCAGATCTTGAGCCATGGTATTTCCAAGGAAGCTGGATACCTTTGCAGTTTCCTTCAAATTTAATGTAATGTTATAAATGCCACTGCGTATTAGTAACAACAAACTGGGATTTTTTTTTTTTAACTTGGCATGGCTGCCCGTACAGATTAGTCCACATCTCTCCCATATTTTAAAATAGATCAGGCTGGTAGCCTATTCTTGAAAATAAATAGAAAATTGCAAATTGCTAGGGGCAAATAATTATTTTGTTTAATTTACCATTTATTTAATTTACCGTTATTATATAATGGTAACTTAAATTAAATATAGTTATTTACCATTAATATTTATTTAATTTAGCATTGTTATATAATGGTAATTATTTGACTCCTGGTTCAACTAGGAGACTTGTTTTGGGAAAAGGCATTATGGGCAAATTCTAGTAAAGAATTTTTTTTCTAAGGTCAGTTTTAAATTTCAATATCTGGATATATAAATTAATATTCAAGGTCTTTAAATCTCCAAAACAGTCCTAGTGAAGTAATCAGCATAAATATCTTCCATGATTCTCACTAATAAATAAAAACAACTTACATCTACATGTACACTTTCTTTTACAAAAGAAGGTGCTTTTTTAAACCACTTTTAGAAGAAAAAGCTGGTTAGAAGAATAAATTTCCAGTTCCCAAAACCTTCAGTTCTTCCTGTTCAAGAAGAAAAGACAGATGCTTGGTACATTCTTCTTTTCCTAAGATAATAAAAGCTTTTGCTGTTGAATAAATATTCTTCCTTAATTTAGAAAGGCCTGAATAAAATCAGCATTACAATTTGCAGGACAGCTTGTCCTAGGGTCAACTGATGACAATTCTGCTGGTGGTGGGGCTGGGCTGAGGAGGCTGGGAAGGACTTCTGCAAAAGAGACCCTCTATGCAGGAGCTTCCAGGATCAGGTTGGAAATCTTTTACCTCAAATGTCCATTGAGTTATAGCAACTAAAACACTTGACAGTTCTTGTCTCAGCAAGAGCACACACCATATGCTTTGGGAACATTTCCAAGCAGAGTATTATCCTCCTAGTGCCACAGCAAGCTCAGTAATACTCCAGTTACCCATTCAGTGGGACTAATCCAGCAGCCCCTGAAGTCAGTGAGGAGATTCAAGTTGTCTTTAGGATACTTGAATAAAACCTTAGATGAAGTTTGCATAATTTAAGTCACACCACAGGAATTATTTTCCAAAGTTTTAAATGCTTGCTTATTTGCCAGTTTTTTTATTCCAACCTATTTGTTTTCCTCCATCTTATGAGGAGCAATGATGTGAACTGGAAAAAAGAATATGTTTTTAAAGACTTTATGTACATTGCTGTTACTTTCAATAGTTTTTCCAGAGAAGGACTAGAATAAGCTTGCATTGGAATTTCATATAATGCTAACTCAAATGCAAATATAGATGTTGAACAGTTTTTTTCTCCAAATATGTGACCATTTCATGGGAAGAATTGTGGAAATTTCACAGTTGATGTGGATAAAGAAAGCGCCAGTTTAAGCTATTGTAGTTCACAGTCAATTCTTTCATTCTTTAGTCATTCTTTAGTCATTCTTTAGTGCTCTCTGGCCACACAATAAATTTAATAGAAAAATGATCTTTTGCAAAGTATCTTATTATATATAAGAGAAGAAGAATTGGTATTTGCCAAAAAGAACCCCCCCTCAGGTCCCAAGATTTTTCCAGACTATATTTCATCACATCTTGGAAAATTTTCTTTTCACTCCTATGCATTTTAACAGCAGTTTTGATTTTTTGGGGGAAAAAAAAGATAATTGGATATGTGGGAAGTGAGAAAGAATGAACCTACAAGCTATACAGACAAAAGATACTATTTCACGTAAGTATATTTATGGTAGTGGGAGGGAAACTTAGATCAAACAAGAAGAAAAGACTGGAGAGGATCTACTCCAGATTCAACTGATGTGGTAACAACTGCTATTATGGTATCCAGCTTTTTGACTTAAATATTGGTAGAAATAAGTGAATAAACGACTGAGTCAACTGAAATGTGTGTTCTGCCTTTCTAAAGTGCTTTTTTCCCAGCATCTGGAGTACCAGAATCAACACCCTCTTATACAATTAATAGTACTAAATAAGGACATCAGCTGACAGGAAATAAGAAAGTTCCTATGGCAACTAAAAATAAGCACAGGAGGAAAAATGCATCAAATACTGTCAGCAGACAGCGTAAAAGGTGGCTGCATGTTGATAATAGAATACAAGCAGAATTAAATCCTACTTGTAAGCATATACATTTTAATCACTTTTACTGGTACTTTTTTTTCTTTTGTTTTGGTTTTTTTTTTCCCCAAATAGAGCTGTGATACCTTGGTTACAGAGTCTATTTACCAATAGCTTAGATTGGTTTGCTGGCACACGATCCTGGTTTTAAAGCCTATGAAACACAGGGACAGAGCCCTGCATCTTCAGGAGAGCAGCTGTATCCCCTCAGATCTGGACGCTGTTTAAGAAAGCCTTTGGGTGCTTCAAGTCTTGTGCACATCTGGCACTTTCTCTCCATGTTACTCTTTGGTTCCTGCATACAAAATGTTTGAGAAAAATTTTAGGTAGAAGCAGAATGTCTGGTAGAGCTGTGACTCGTGGAAGAAATAGAGCTGTACACATCATGCAGACACTACTTATATTCATTTAAAGTTACACTGAGCTTGAGAAGCTGTAGATGATAAAATCCCTGGTGGAGGGGAAACCTGAGTGTGCAGCTGCACTGCTGAGGCCACGTGCAAGCTATTCCTTTCATCTCAGTGGGAGAACTAGTTTTAAGGACAGTTTAACTCTTTAAATTCCTGAGTTATCTGGTTTTCGTTCCTATCTGATCTTCCTACCTTAACCTCTCTCATAAAAAACAAAACCAAACCCCCTCCCACCCCTACCAGACGTGTGCATGGCAGAGAACGCTGCATCGCTTCCCTTTTGCTCTCTGAAGTTGTTGTTGCCCTTCCAGACACATCCAGGCTCCCCTTTCTGATGTGCAGATGTTGTTTTCACGGTAGAACTCTTCTGCTGAGCAGCACAGACCCTGCCAGAGTGACTCTGTTCACCACGGCTTGGGGGGAGACAAACCCACTATCAGTTTCTTGGCTAGCTCAGGAAACTTGCTTTCTGAGGCAGAATATTCAGCCCTGCAGGTAGCAATGGGATTGTATTTCTCCCCTATTATTTCTATCCTGTAAAGTGATAAAAACGTGAGAGAATGCCAAAGCAAGACCAAAAGTAAGAACTGGGAGAAATGTGGTCAAACTGCCTTAGTGCCAATAGAGGCTCTTATATTTACTCAGGACTTCTGTAATTTCTGGTTTTTTACATGTCTCTTCTGATTGCTGACCCAAATTTTGAATTCAGTACTCAAATTGTAAAAGGAATTCCATTGTTCCAAAGACAACTTAGTTTTCAGTTTTAATATTATACAACTCAGAGAACCTTCTGGGACAAGCCCACTCCTCACCTATGGTGAGCAGCTATGTCATATAATAGCTTCCATAAAATCAATTTGGACATGTTGCAATATATCTATTTATATATGCTTCCCAATCCTGTTGTTCCATGCTTATATGATAGTATATCAGGTGTAACCCGTCATTATGTGACTCAGGCTGCAAGTCGACACATGTAACCACAGGCATGTGGGGTATGAAGAGATACCAGGCACTGATACTATTATAGCTTACTCTGCAGTTTGGGTATGTACAGCCTGTTGGGAACAATACCCAGCCCTCTATGGACTATACTTGCACTGCCTGCAAGTCACCGCATGCACAACTTCAGAGAAATTTAGGAACAGATCGTTAGGTAGTCCACAAACAAAACATCAGAAACTAGGTGATAGAGTCACTCAAAGGGAATCATTTTCTCAAACTGGCTGACAAGAACAAGCATAAACACGTTGTGTTTTGCTCTGACATAATTAGCACAGCAAAGAAATTAGCTGTCTTCTGATTGAATAAAGGTGGATACTACACGTAAATACTCTAGCAAACAAAATGCTTCTAAAATTATCTGAACCACAATGTCACTGTAAAGGGAAATTGCACATTATATTGTAACAGAAATTCAGGGGATGGCAGCTGAGTGTTGGCAATTACCTCTATATTCATAACAAACTCATTGTCATTCATGTCGTGGCTACCAGGGCAGAACAGCCTGTGTCCATGGGAGCTGCAGGCCTTATGATAGGAAACATTTGGTCTCTGAGCCACCCGTTCCTGGTAGCAGTGTCAGGCAGGTACAGCCTGAAGCGGGAGGCAAGGCACAACCTGTTCTGTTCTTCCCTCCTGTCCATGAGTACACTGTGCTCTTCAACAGCTAGAGGAACTTATTGACCACTTCCCTGGTGCTGCTACAGAGCTGGGTAATTGCAGTGATTACAGTGATCAGATTACAATGCAGTTTCTCCTACTGTGTGAAATGCTGCAGCTCATCCCACCTTTTATTCATGGCAGATGGTAGATTTGCTGAGTGTATGAATGGGTGCTGCAGGACTAATCCTCTTTCCTACCCCCCGTCCCAGCTAGGTTATATTCTTCATCTTGTGTGAACTAGCAGGGCAGTAAAACAGACAGCATGTCTACTTTGTGCAGGTCAGACTTGACATTTAATTTATCCTCTCATGTTCAACAGCTCTCTGCTGAGTTGAAATAACAGCAACCAACGACGAACAAAAAGAGCATCAGCGACCTCATAATTTTTGTTCCTTAGGTGAACAGGTATTCTTGATTGGTTGATGAAGCTAAAGACAAGTATTAAGAAAGAAACAGAAGAAACTAAACATATAGTCTGAATGTGTGCATCAAACAAGCTTTACAGAATACATTGGGACACTGGGATTAAAAAGTTTAAGTTGGGTTTTGTTTTGGTTTTTGGATTTTTAAAATACATTTTTAAAGTAGAAAATGTCAATGTATCCCTTACAAGATTAGTTTAGTTGTAACACAGAATGAACTATAAGAACAGTAAGACCTATACTAAAGGCTGCTTCTAGTGGCTCAGAACACCATTGCTGAAATACTGACTGCTCAAAATGCCAAAATTTATGGAAGTTTAGGTCTTAAAAATATCTACAAAGCACAAAAACCAGTTTTCATTTGAAAAATGTGCTTCGAACAATTGAAGCGCTAAAAGAATTTCAGAAGTTTTATTTGTGGAAGGGCTAAATCAAATGTCTTTCCTCGCTGCTGTGACATTTGTCATCTTTTGCTCTAATAAAGTCCACCTCCACTGGACCTGGTGAACTTCTTGATAACATAAGTATTTGACTTACCTACACTGATGCAAAAAATTCTCTTCTAGCAACAGTAACAACCTTTTCGGCAAGTTCAGTCAGATTAGTCTGTCCAGCACTGGCCACTGGGTATACCCAGAAGACGAGAGGAAGCCCGCACTGATTATCACAATTTCAGCAAAGTCCATTGCTGAAACTGTGTATCTGGTGTAGGACAGGGAAGGCAGAGGCACTCACACAGGGTCTGAAGTTCAGGTAACTTCTGCTGACCAAGAATGTAAACAAACTCCTAAAAGAAAAACACTTTTCAGCTGGAAAGAAGTGAAAACAGGGAAAAAAGAGGAGAAAACGGGAATGCCTTTGTAATATTAATGTGTAGTGTAATGTATTTTTCCTTATAACACTATAGACTAATGTTCTGAGAACTTCATGCTAACAGATCTCATTTAGTGGATCACTTGCAGATTATGAATAGCAATTCTCTTCGTTTCATTGATGAAAATGTCAACAAATTTTTATATAATAAAGTTACACTAGTTGTTTGTGGATAGTATACTTGGAATAAAACATTTATAGTCACTTTGTGAGCACTTGGAACAACAACTTCTGGAGTAAAATTGGACAGCGTACATACTAGAAGTCAGTCTGTGTTGGTATGGGAGATTGCTCAGAAACTGAAGGAAATTCTGAGATTGGTGAGTTAAATGTTCTCTTGTCATAGTCATCCTAGTCTGTTGAAATTAACTTTTCTCATTAAAAACAAATGTAAAATTTTGCATGAAACTGTTTTTCAGCTAATTTAGAGAAGGATCTTCCATGTGCTTGTTCCTAAGGAATGCAAAACACTTTCGGTTACTACTGATATGAAAGTCAAAGTTGTTTAGTACCCCACAGGACAGAGCTAACAGTAATCAGGGGTGATTGCACATTCCTGGCACCTCAGGCAATGAAGTAATGTCATCTATGTACTGACCTGCTATACTCAATAAATACAGCTGTCCCACTGGAAACTCATTGCATATGTTTAACCTGAGAATAATCAGAAATATTTTATTTTATTAGTAAATTAAAAATATGAATTCATTGCATCTTCAAAATTAAGAGTCCTTTTCTTTTTGAGTACGTAGATTTTTTCCTTAGTCAACATGTTTCTGTTTCTTCAGCAAGTGTAATTTGGAAGAGGAAAATTATAAGACTGATGCATTAAAATCAATCATGCTAGAAAATGCAATATTCAAAAGTTCTTTGGATATTCTGGAAAAAAATCTAAGCAATGACAAAATGTAGTGCAATGATTAGTACTCATTCACCATACTGAAGGCAGAAATATGTGGGAGTTTAATTTTACTCATGATTATAAATGGCTCTTGACTTCACTGGAAAGTCCAGCTATACCACAGTGTTTGAGATAACCAGGTTATCTTGCACATGCAGCTTAAAATGCATGTGGCAGAAGGGCATGTGACCTGCATAAGTCACTGTGCCAAGCCCAGTGCAGCGCATATCATTTGCATCACACAGAACATATTTATCATTTTATGCTAATATATGGTAAGGAAATTTTTCAAAGAAGTATAGCAGGAGTGTTTGAAATCTTCTTGTTGTAAATCACTGGATTAATTTATTAAGCATGGGCTCTAAATCCCTGTTCCAAGTTCAGGCCCTTTAAGAGTAGGCACACAGGGGTGACAAGTGCCTGGGAATCTCCTGATTACAAAGGACACAGGACAGATGGGAAGCTGCCAGAAACCTCCGTTTTGTTAAACGCTGTGATGGTAAGAAGGATGAAAACCTTTGGGGCTTATATTCATAATCAGCTACTGATGGTTTGAGCTGAGGAACAGGAGCTCCTAGGGCACCAGCTTGCCAGTGAGAGGCATGAACTGGAGGAAAGGAGCCAGGAAGCCCTTAGCCCCTTTTAGCAGTCTGGTCCCTCAGATGGCACAGGCTCCTTGGACTACCCCTGCACTGCTAAACAAAGTGAGACCAGAGAGGATGCTCAACGCTTTGACCACTGGGCATAGGCTGCCCATGTCCACCCTTGGCTCTACATCTCTTCCAGCTGCCCAGTGGCATTCCCATGACCCCAGCTCAGACCCGCTGTCTGAAGTGATTCTTTTGCCTTGCTGTGAGCTGAAGTTGCACCTTGGGTTCCCAGGGCCATGGCATGGTACAGGGAGGCTGTCCAAGGGTGGCCAGTCTTCTGGGACAATAGTGGAGGCCATGTCTGATGGAGGTAATGCTGGGGGATGCTGGAAACATTAAATAGTGTGAGTGATCTCCAGCCTGGAACCTTGGCCCTCTTATTTACCAGGTAAGAGACTCTTAACCAAAGTCTTGGGTAAAGGTTTAGCCTGACTTTTTTTTCAGGTGTCATATTATGTTCATGGAAAACCTGCTGTTAAAGAGGACTGCTTTGTGAAATTGCATCTAAGATGGTTTTTTACTGTTTGTCACTGGATTGTATTTCAGTGCTAAATCACATCAGTTCCAGAAAGGTGTCAGGAAAAAATGGAAAACATGTTACTGCTGTCATCCCAAGTTTTGTTGGCAGTTCTTTACATAAAAATTCCGATTTCTGCAAGAATTTTGTGGTTGATCTTGTTCTTGTCTCTTCTAGGTTTCAGAAATGTATTGTTAGGTACTGAATCAGATCTTGGTTTTTCTTGTAGTATGTTTATGTATCATAAAATCATCTGGTCTAAATGGTGCTCCTAGGGAAGCATATAAGCACTTCAAACCATAAGATTATAATTTTCACTGTAGCCATTCTGCATTTTGTTACTATTTGTGTGTGTTAACATTATGTATTTAAAAAAATGTTAAAAGGACACAAAGTTTAAAAAATCAAGCAGTAAAACATAATTCTGTTTCTTTCTGGCAGTAATCTGTGCAAGTTTAACTAGCTTCCTTTGGGTTTATGCACTGTGATCAGTCTTTAATTAAAAGAACACACACTACTTTTTTGTTCTTGTCAATGAACCTCTTTTACCGGGACTCTTAAAGTCAGACACCTGACATGGAAACGTTTCATATAGATGGTCCATTAATGAACTCAGCATTTGGTTTTATCCTTGTCTTCGTGGAGCATCCAATGGTGATTCATTTCACATTGTGCAAGACTGATGTAATGCAGAATTATTTGTTTCCTTACGACCATTTCTTTCATGTTCCTCATTAGTGTACTCAGCTGTTCTGCAAGCAGTAATGAACTTCTTGCCATACTCATTTGCTGCAATGAAGAGTATTATTAGTCCCATTTTTCAGATAATAAGCTGAAGCAGATGAATATGAATACTAACTTTAACTAGAAATTTTGGACACTGAGTAAGAAAACAATAGACAACTATTCTTCAGACTTTATTAGTTCACAGTACAGCCCTCCCCAGTGTCAGATGTGGGTGTGAGAACCCCACATTTCTGCAAGACCACGATAGTCTTTGGCTCAAGCTGATGCACAGCTAAGGGGCTGAGGAAGGATGCTTTGGGGAATGGCTTTGTGAAGTTAGCTAGGTAAAAGGTCTAGAAAGGAGACCCATGCCTTTCCCTTACCAGCCACAGGGAGTGGTCCCATTAATGCAACCATCTTGTGTAACCTCCACCTTAGTTTTGTGTCTGTCTTCTGGCACAGCACAGCTGGGAAAAGCAGTGGTAGAGACAGTGTAGGCTTAGCCTCTTTTATCCTGGAGTTAGAAAAAAAATAGGCTTAGCATGGACAGAATCCTTGGAAATGCTATTTATCAACTGCTACTAAGCATATGCAATCAGATATTTTCTCAATTATTTATAACTTGGCTATATTTGAGCATTATACCCATCCATACACATAGATGAACAACAAAAGACTTATCCATCACACAAAGACTATTCAATGCCAAATTTCACTTCCTTGCCTCAAGACATCATACTGCCAGAAATTATTGACAAAACTGTTGTAGTAATCACTGGTAAATAGCATGATTGGCAAATAATATATTTTCTGCTGATTTTATTATTGAAAACAACTGGACAATTTATGCTAACACTCTTTTGGAAATCAGACATGGAAAATTTCAGCCCCAACAGTTAAATTCTGGAAGAGTTTTTAATGACTGAAATGAAGGGTTTCTAATGGGAAGAGTTTGGCAGCATTAACTACAAAGAGCCTTCACCATTCAGTCGGCAATTGCTTCTCCCAAATTGTGAGCTGCAAATTGCCTCCGCCCCTAATTCTTGCCAGAGTTACAGTCCCTGGTAAGAACACCCAGAAGTTTTAATTTTTTTACTTATATCATGGGGGTAGAGAGGTTGAGTAGCTCTAGTGTGTAGTAGTTGTATGAACACCCCACTGCTGAAAGCATATATGAAAGTATTTGAGGACAAATTATGAAGCAGAAATTATTTGTATGTACAAGGTACACAATGCCTGTAATGAAATTTTTTGGTTTATTCATCTCTCTGGAATGAGTAGGAATAGTGTTACCTGTTATTTGCGTAGCTGATAACTTCCAACTGTAGAATCAGTGTAAGGTATTTACAGTTTCGGTTTCGTTTGATTTCAGTCATATGAATTTAATGTGAGAAAGATGCAGACTTACGTTAACATGAGTCCTGCCACAAATAAAAAAAACCAGTGTGTACTTGTCAGGGCAAATAAATTATAAAGAGCCTATACGAAGGAGTATGTATGATTGCGGTATAAATGGTTTTGGTTTTTTACTTTGCTCATAGAAATACCAAGTGCAACAATGCCATAACTTTTTTAATAAGCTTATCATTCTGGTAGCATGGGCTTAAAAAGAAAGCCAAAGGGCCTCATCTTTGAAGTGTTTCTTTAGCTTCAGGTAAAGACAATACTTTGTAGAATCCATGCAGGAGCTATTTTAACAGAGTAGGGTTAAAATGGGCTTATTTTTACATCTTTGGGAATTTTCAGTCACTTTGTACCTGTTTATTTCACAATCACATTCCAATTACAACCTGTCCCTAAAAGCTGGAAAATACAGCATGGAAGACATTATTATGTATTGAGGTATTCATCAGAATATTTGGTGTGTGTATTTGGAGGGGGTGAGGAGGAGATCAGCAAGGAAGTGTTTTGCCTCAACACTTGCAAGACATGACCCAGTGAACTTCTTGTGACTGGGAGGATGACGCCAGCACATTGCAGAAAACAGATTTGCCCTATGAGCACAGTCATCCCCCAACTGCAGGTGTCAGGGGACAATAGAAAAGCCAGATTTTTGTGATTGATAATACAGAATTGATTGGACATGCCGTAAGAGTCAACATCCTGAGTCATGTTTTACCAGCGTGGTGGTAAAATCGTTGATATTTCAGAGTATTGATGTTTGAGAGCTCTGGCTAAGAAGTTTATCCTAAGTAAAAAGAACAGTCGTTTCAATTAGGACCTTGCAGTCTTTTTGTTTACCCTCCCCACTGCTAATTGAAGACGATACAGGGTATGCCTGATAATACAGGCTTCACGCCCTCACCTTATTCACTGTGTGAGTCCTTCTTGCAGCTATGGCAGCTAGCAAGCTACTGAAGTCTGTCCCTGTTGGAGATGGATATCTGAATTTGTTAACATCAAAATGACCAGTTTTTCTCACCTCTTTTATTTATTTTTTTTTCCCTGACACAGCCTATATTAGAATGATTACAGGCTGCAATCACTTAGCAGAGCATAAGGAAGCAGTGAGTGCAATACTGTCCACGTTCTCTCACTGTGATCATAGTTAATAAAGCTCCTGTCTGACCTGTTCCAAACTGTGTTATTACACACCTGGATTGTCCAGATCTCACACTCCAATCTGTAGCCCCAAACTTTGATTGTAACAAGGTTTTTACGATAGAAAAACAAGAAAGTCACTTGTACATTAGAAAGAAAAATCTCCATTGTTTTCCCCTTTTCTTCTTCAGTGTTAAGTCTTTTAGAGGTCTTTTCATGACATTTCAGTAATCTTTATCTTCAAGAATTCAAGCAGCTCTTTTAGCCCAAAGGAACAACTTTTAAAGGTACCTATTTTTCTTAGCAAGACCACATCCACTCTGATATTACTTGGAATTTATAATGTAGTATTGTTTCTCTGAGTCATTGTAATGAATCCACATTAGTTTATTATCACTTACACTCAGCCCCAACACGTTATACAAATGATGCTGGGTAGCTTTGTATCTGAATACTAAAGTCTACCACACTGCCTCTGTTCTCCTGTCCTGCGTTGCTTAAGGTAATAATTGCTGCTGCTCCTGGACTAGTGCTGTTTCACTATACACCTACCTATAACTACACAACATCATCTACTCAGACAATATGGAACTGAGCACATTTCAGATTTGTAGATATTATCACTTGATTAAAATATTTGTAGTCTCGAGGTACAACCCATAAACATCAGAGTAGTTTCTGTTCATGCTTACCAACATAAAAAAGCCATCCTTTTTTCTTTAAATGGAAAGGCCTTGGTTTAAAATAAGTACACTTTTCTTTAAAAATGCTATTTATATTCATGGCAATGACAGTCTGTTCTAAGGCCTAATTTTGCTCTTATTATTCTCAGATGTTAATGAGTTCAAAAGTGCATTTTGCCTAATAATATGTATCACATTGAATAAATCTTCACAATGTATAAGTCTTTGTTGGGGGTTTTAGGAGTTCTTTTTTTTTTTTTTTTTTTTCCTTTTTTTCCCTCTTAAAAAATTTTTTTCCCTTGCTAAGGGAACATTGCTGGTTGTTTAAAT